>PVKC010036838.1:0-13132 GCA_004027635.1 Crocidura indochinensis
CTTCCCAATGTAAAATCACTCCAGGCCCCAAAGATTTTTATTGTAAAACATAATTTTAATAACTTAATATACTATACATTGTTATATTAATTTGATTCCATTTGAGTTTTTATAAAAAGCTAGTAATATTAGCACACTAACTTTCAGATTTTACTGTCACAAAATTTTTACAACTAATGTTGCAACACCAACTAACGTATTCACCACGTATCCATGTAATTACACCATATGTTTGTAGAATCGACTAACTAAGTTGCATGTGCCTTTTGCAAGTAAGAATCTGTAAACATGACAAAACAAATAGCATGTGTAAATAATGAAGCTAAAAATGGGCTTTGATTATTTGTTTGCCACATTAATTAATTATGTAATATTAATTATAAATAATTAATAATGATAAAAAATTTATGACAGAGCAGATAAGACATTTGGCTTGCATATGGCTGTACTGGCTTGGTTCCTGGCACTACCTATAGTTCCTTAAGCATTGTCAAGTGTGGATACCTGACCATAAATAAATGTGACCCCAAAACTAAAAGATTAAAAAAGACAGTCTTTATTAAATATTGTTGCATAGAGTTTTGTTTTGTTTTGAGGCCTCACCCAGTAATGCTCTGGGGTTACTCCTGGCTATGCGCTCAGAAATGGATCTGATTTGGCTAATCTTATGGGACACCAGGGGGATCGAATTGCAGTCCATCCTAGGTTAGTGCGTGCAAGGCAAATGCTCTACCACTTGCACCACCACTTTGGCCCCTGTCCCATAGAGCTTGGCATATAAAAAGAACAAACTTAATTTAGTACATTGTAGTTTAATATGTATAATGTACCAAAGTATCCTAAAATATTAAGCTGATAACTAATATAATTTTTATTTTAAAAATTTATGTTGTATACTTCTGAATAATTATTTACTTCGCAGTAGCTAAAAATTATTTTTAATTCTAAAATTTTAAATTATAAATTTTAAATTAGAAGTCATAATCCTAAAGAATTTACTAATGCAAGCTGTGTGGAAATGAGATTGAAAATGCTAAAGAAATATGTTTAGAGGCCGGAGTGGTGGCGTAAGCAGTAAGGCATCTACCTTGCCCATGCTAGCCTAGGACAGATTGTGGTTTGATCGCCCTGCATCCCATAAGGTTTCCCAAGCCAGAAACGATTTCTGAGTGCATAGCCAGGAGTGACCCCTGAGCATCACCAGGTGTGGACCCCCAAAAATACAAATTTAACATTGTGATATATATATATATATATATATATATATATATATATAAACTAACAATTTGTTCATATTATTTAAGTTTTTTTAAATGTTTTAATTGAATTTGGGTGAGATATATAGTTAAAAATTTGCTCATGAATAACTTTCATTCATACATTCTGCCTTTACCCAATATGCCAGATATTTTTACTCTTTCTCTTTCTCTTATCTACATATTAGTCTTAAGTATAAAAAGAATAGAGCTTTATGAAAGAAGATAGCAGTAGAATTTATTTTAATAAATATTGTCCTTATTGTCCTTAAATTTATACCTAAAGTCAAGCATATGGTAGGAGGAATATTATTTCAGACAGGATAAGCAGAAACATACCTCCGTGTCAATTAGAAACAATAAACTAAACAAACAAGAAAAAAACCCAGGTATACTAACAAACAATCAAGTAAGGAAAATTTTATCAAGACAGAATAAACTAGAGCAGATCATGTAGGATTTATAAGGGTTCTTTTGCCCACCCCATTCTCTTCTTTTTGTTGTTTCTCTGATTATCAGGGATCTGACACTTTGGTGATGTGTTTGCCGGGGGGCTATATACTAGATACTTTCTATGCATCTTTGCTGCCACACTCTACTGCAGTATATGGGGTGATGCTGGGAATCAAATTAGGGGCACCTATATTAAAGGCAATTGATATACAACTGAGCCAAATTCTCAGTATTTTGTGGTTCTTTAGACTGTCACATATTAATTATTTAATTATATTAAGAAAAAGATACAAAGTTTATGTTTTTATTTGTATTGAGATTTGGATCACACTCAGCTATATTCATGGTATACTTTTGTGATCAGGGATTATTCAAGGAGGTACCTGAGGGGTCATCTGCTCTGCTGAATCAGAACCAGCTATATGCAAGACTAAGGCTTATTGCCCCTGTGACATCTCTGGGCCAGGATATATGCAACACTTTAGACAAAAAATAGTCACTCTTAATTGTTTATGTTGTTTGAAATATAAATACACAATTAAGTTCTGCATGGAAATGGCATTCAAAATGTGAGGAAAATATATTTGGATTAGTTTCTAGAATGTGTTAGAAACTTAAATGCTATTACATAACAGCAAAACAATCCCAGAGATTTATTTCTGTATTCACGTGGGATGTGAAGTCATATAAAATTGATAGGAATATATTTGACCATAGGATTAACAGCAATTTTGTGTGAAATTTTAACATTTAAAATCCTAGTTAATAATTATTTTTGTTTTTTGGGGAGGGTCACACCCGTTTGATGCTCAGGGATTACTCCTGGCTAAGAGCTCAGAAATCGCCCCTGGCTTGGGGGGACCATATGGAATACTGGGGAATATAACCGCGGTCCTTCCTTGGCTGGTGCTTGCAAGGCAGACACCTTACCTCTAAGCGCCACCTCACTGGCCCTCCTAGTTAATAATTTATTAAGGTTAAAATTATGCTATTTGAAGCTAAGTGACATTTCAATTAGGCAATTTTCACCAATATAACAAGAACATTTTAAATTTAGATTGTTAGATTTTGGGTCTCTTGATTCCACTATTGTTTACTTTGGCTTGGATAGTCCTTTTTGCATTTTTTTTAAACTTTTTGATTGATTGATTTGGGAGCCAGACCCAGTGATTCTCAGGGGTTACTCCTGGCTCTTCACTGAGAAATAGCTCCTGGAGGCTAGAGGTCCATATGGGATGCTGGGAATCGAACCAGGTTCCTCCAGGGTTGGCCGCATACAAGACTGCAGGTGTTATCTCTCTGGCCCCTGATAGTCCTTTTTGAAGACCAAAAGTGCACATGAGACAAGTTGACCTTAGTCCCATTCTTTCTGCCCCATTCTTGATTTTTATAGAAATATGCAGAAATATGAGGTAGAACAGAGTAATTCATGTCCCAAAGTTCTATGAAAAAGGTGGAGCCCCTATCTAAAAGATAAAAAAATAAAAAACATGGGGAGAGAAATTGAGCAGACACTTTTCTGATGAAGACCAACAGGTGGCCAACAAAGATACTAAAAGAAAAGGATGGCAGTTTTTTGCATAGGTGCAGTAAAAGTTGGAGAAAATATAAAGAATAAATCTTTGGCCTAATCTTCAAGGAGGAAAAAGCACTCTGCAAACAAATGGAAGCAGAGATAAACAGATGGGACTATATTAAGCTGAGAAGCTTCTGCACCTCAAAGAAAATAGTGTTTAGGATACAAAAAGCCATGGGAGAAACTATTCATCCAGTACCCATCAGACAAGAGGCTAGTATGTAAGATATATAGGGTACTAACAGAACTTAACAAGAAAACATTTCTAATCCCATCAAAAATTGGGAGAAGAAATGAGCAGACACATCCTCAAAGAAGAAATACAAATCGCCAAAAGGCACATGAAAAAATGTTCTGCATCACTAATCATTAGGGAGATGCAAATCAAAACAATTATGAGGTACCATCTCATATCACAGAGACTGGCACACATCAAAAAATAAGAACAATCAGTGTTGGCAGGGACGTGAGAAAAAAGGAATTCTCATTCACATATGGTAGGAATGCCCTCTAGTCAAGCCTTTATGGAAAACAAAATGGAGTTTCCTCAAAAAAACTCAAAATTGGGCTTCAATATGATCCAGCTATACCACTCCTAGGGATATAATCTAAGAACACAGAAATCAATTCAAAAATCCCTTTCTCACACCTATATTAATTGCAGTGCTATTACAATAGCCAGACTCTGGAAACAACCAAGATGCCCTTCAACAGAAGAATAGCTAGAGAAACTGTGGTACATATACACAATAGAATATTATGCAGCCATCAGGAGAGTTGTAAGTTGAAGACATAAAATTTTCCTATACATGGATGTACATCAAATCTATTATGTTGAATGAAATTAAAAAATAATGTATTTAGGAATATTGAAGAAAATATTAAGAACATTGAAGTTCTAATTATGACATACTGATCATAGGCATTAAATTTAACATTTCAAAGAGAGCATGATGAGTCTAAAAGACCACGCAATAAATTAAATTCTTGCCTTGATAAGGGAACACTGCCTCCTTGTCTTGCCAGTAGTGATCTTGAACATATGCCCAGGAGTAAACTTAGAGCACAGAGCCAGGAGTAATCCCTGAATAAGTAATCTCATTCATAGCCCCAAAATTAACTAACTAACTAAATAAATCATGAGAGAAAGAGAACAATTTTGCCAGATAAATTTAATCATTTTCTATAACAGAGGGACATCCCTTAAAAAGAAATCAATGGAATTGATAGAATTTTAATTAGCCCTAAATTAAAGGTCTTTTAGAATTTTATTTTTGCACTGGTAAATTAAAATTATTTTCAATTAAGTCCTGAGGATAATGAATTCCTGGATTCTGGTTCCTCAGAAGCTGCCAAGCAACTGGGAGTGTAGAATTGGGGAAGATCAACTGTCCTTTCTCTGTGTCAAGTTTAGTGGTTGTATTTTGCTTGTTTGTTTTAAATATTGTCTTTATAAAAGTTTTGAACTAATAGATCTATTGAAAAGAAAGTACAGCGTGTTTCTGAGAACTCTGAGCTCAATTTTATGTTATAAATATATTAACATGCTAATTCTTCCATAATTAAAGAACACATACAGATGTGTCACTTTAGCTAAAGTTCAAACATGAAATTTCTAGTCATTCACAATTGTCATTTTTTGGTCCAAGGAAGCCACTCAGATTATCACATTACATTTGATGAAATCTTAATTTTATAAAACTATTATTATGTTAGTTCAGTTGTATCTTTGCTATTTTTGGTAACCTTCTCAATGATGATGCAGGGTTCAACCAGAGCTTGCAGAGCTTGGGGGATTAAAGGATTCAAGGGATCAAATTTTAGGCCCTGTGCTTACATTGTAGTCCATTTATTTCTATCCTATTCCCTACTTTTTGTCTTGTTTTGTTTTTGGACCACATCTAGTGAGACTCGGAGTTTATTCCAGGCTTTGAACTCAGGAATCAATACTGACAGTGCTCAAGGGGCCATATGAGATGCTGGGGTTCAAACCTATGTCAAATGCATGCAAGGCAAATACCTTATCTGCTTTACTATCTCTCTCTCTATTATATCCTCTATCCCCTATTAGATGTCATTACTCCTATTTAAAATATTTAAATATAAGCCATTTTCAGTTTTGCTGTTGGAACTAGCAGTCGTATTAACCCCCTATGCAACTTAGCCAGTAGTTGCAGACCTGGCAGTGCTGGGCCCTTCCTTCTGTCTCTTGCTCTCCTCCTTCATCTTTTAATGAAAGTTTCTCTTTGAACTTCTAAAAAAATTTTTGAGAAAATAGAGAAGCCTGAGGATCCCAGATGAAGGTTAGACTGTGAAAACTGCCAGACTTTTTGCAGTGTAAAAGCACCTGTAATCTTGTGAATCTGACCTCTTTGGGTGCCTAATTCAATAAAGGTGATTTAGTGGAGACCCCAGCTAGAGACTGATGTTAGCACTTTTGCTCTGGTGACTATCCTTTCCCTCTGTGGCTCTTCCATGCACCCACTATTGACATTCACTTTATAATTTTTAACTATATTTTTATTTGATTATTTGTTTATTCAGATATTTAGCAACTTTTTATTTTGGATTAAAATTTTTCTATCCAAAAATATTTTGTTTGCAAATAAAATATCTGCATTGGGGGCCGGGTGGTGGCGCTAGAGGTAAGGTGCCTATCTTGCCTGCGCTAGCTTAGGAGGGACCGTGGTTCGATCCCCCGGTTTCCCATATGGTCCCCCAAGTCAGGAGCGACTTCTGAGCGCATAGCCAGGAGTAACCCCTGAGCGTCACTGGGTGTGGCCCAAACCCCTCCCCCAAATATCTGCATTGGTTTGCATTACCTTGTCCTTCTATCACTATAATTTACTCACCAGTTTTCACAATGTACCATGTTTCTAAATTCTTAGAACCATGTTTCAAAATCCATTGAATCATTATGCTTGTTCTTTAAAGAAGTTTTCTTTTCTGTACTCCTCAATTCCAATGATCTGTTTTTTCTTTCAATAAAATTAACTATTTAATAGAATGGTCATGAGTTACAAAATTGTTCTTGATGGAGGTTTAGTTATACAATGTCCAACACCTAGTCCTTCACCAGTGCACATTTCCTGCCATTAATGTCTCATTTCCCTCCTGCCCTCCCTTTGTACCCGCTTCCCGGCCTGCCTCTACAGCAAACATTTTTCATATGTCTCTTTCTCTCATCCAACTTTCTCTTTAATACTGTGCTTTTCAATATTGTTTCTAAAGGGTTATCATGCATATAGTTTATCTCTTTTTAGCACCCAGTTCTTCCCCAGGGTAATCATCGGTGATCCTTCTTTATTGTTTATTTGTTTGATTAATTTATCAATTGTTTTTCCACCTTCTTACTATAAATTATTAGTATTTATGTACTAAATACAAGAGATCATGAAAAAATATTCTAAGATTTCAAATAAAAATCAATTCTCCCCATTATATATACATATATATATGCATATAATCTGATATCACATTAGGAAAGAGTATGCAAGGCAAGGTAAATATTTTCTGGCACACATTTGACTGAGATTTGATTTTCAAGAGCCCATACAGTCTCTAAACCACTCAAGGAATCATCAATACACATAGAGTCAGGAATATGCTCTGAACACTTCTGGATGTGACTTCAAAAATGAGTATAATTGCATAATGTATGCTATTATGTTGCATTTAAAAACAAGTAACCAGATCCCTGGTCATACTGATGATTTTTTTATGCACTTTTCTAAAACTTCAAAAATTTTTATAGCTCTTACTTTTGAATCTGTGATTTGTTTTATGTTAATTTTGGTTTAAGTTAGATTTTCTTGTCAATATTCATTTTCTTACCCATAGAGTATAAAATAGTCTCTATCTTGTAGAATGTGAATTCTCACTTTACAAAAGAGCACAGAAAGTAAAATTCTCAGAGAACATTCTTCAAAACAACCACCTCACCTCTCCCCAGTTTATAATGAAGCTATGGGAACTTTCATTACAACTATCTTACTCAATTAGGAATTTCTGCCATTGTTAGTTTTATAGCATTAAGGTGGTTTCTTCATATCTGGCCTGTTGGCAGTGATAACTAACATCAAAACATTGTGCTTTGTAGTAATTATCAATCATGTCATCTTAAGCCATATGCCATTGATTTCTATTAGGCATGTACTACCTGTTGTCTAACATTTCACAACATAGCAAAATAAGTCATGTGCAGATTAGTGGACCTTGCCATTTCTGATTGGCTACACAGTTCTGTGGCAATAGACAAAGAATTGATTAATTGGAAAGGTGTTTTTTGAATCTTGCAAGGCCAAGTTTAAAACCTTTGACTACCATCCCCACTGTAGAAAAACAGATTAATTCTTGAGTCCTGGATGGCTGTGGATGATGGTGAGATGGATGGAGGGACCTTTCTCTGCCAGCCCGGGCCACTGGCATGCAACCCCTTCCTTCCAGCAGGCGGGTCTGTGGGTTCAGGATAACCATGAGGTAATGATCCACAGCAATCAGATTTCAGAAGACATCAACTTTATTAAAGCCCTGGCCAAGATGTGTGGCCTATAATCTTAACCTTTTTAAGCAGGCTCTCATCATTTGTCTTGACATTTCAACCTCTTTCTGCCATGTCTCCTTCTTCCTCCATCTCCCTTCCTGAATCCTTCAATCCATCCCTCAGGCAATCCTTTTGTTACCTACCAAAGACCCCTCCCAGAAAAGTGCAGATCTTAGCATCAGGTAAGGTTACACAGGAAGATGTGGGTGGGGATGACACCCCACCTCAAGTAAGCCAAGACAACATATTCTGGGTTAGTTTCCTTGTTCTCAAACATGACACAGTTGTTTCCCATCTTTCTCTTCCCTCAAATAATTTTGAGAAAATATATTCTGACCTTTTGCAAATGCATAGTTCTGGAAAACTCAAAAACCTGGGAATTTGTAACAAAAATACATGCCATTTTTTTTCTATTGTGTTGCCAATTACTCCCCTTTGTTAAATAACAGATTACATTGGAAGAGGAAGCCTCTTTTTCCCCTTGCCAACTGCTATGATCAGTCCCATTTTTGACTGCCTTCAGCTGTAATTTTTAACATTCCTCTAATTCCCCAAGACCATGACATTCTATCTATGATATTATGCTCACTAAAAGACTAAGATAATAGGAAATGCCTAAGGCAAATGACAAACCCAAAGGTCTCAGATAATCTTGACCACTCTAGGATCCTTTCATTCCTTTTTTTTTTTAAGGACTCATTTGGATTTTATTATAAGTTGACATTTACTTATTTTTCCAGTTTTAAAAATTACAACTGTTTCAACCAAGGTGCAGCTGTAAGAAAATTAGCACACTAATCACATTAATTACCTCAAAGTAAAGGTTACAAAAAAGCAGCAAGTAATAACATAGAATTTTTCAAAGCAATTTAGAGTATACTTAATAACACTTAAATTTACATATCACATTGAAATTATCAAGACTCTTTACAGCTAAAGTATTTTTTTAATTTTCAAATTTTTGTTGTAAGGATCCTTCCATGCTTAAGGCCTGCACAAAGATGCAATTTTACTATCTAAAAATGCACACACACACTCACATACTCACAAACAAACAAATGTAGAGGAACTATTATTTCTCCTCTATTTTCAATAAACCTTTTTTACCTTGTATTGAGTCAGAGCAGGTTTTTTATTCAATATTTTTATTCTTGAAAACATTGAGGAAGCTGGGAATCATGGGCTAACACAGAGACCCATTGTCACCACTCCAGCAGCATGATTACTTTAGAATGTGCCTATTGCTGAACTCTGTATTCCTCTCTACTTAAATGTATGTATGCTATTTTACCAATAGAACATGATTGTGCTGTTAGCCTTCTATATAAGTCAAAATCATGTTTTGCAAATTTTCCAACTTGGTTCTACTTAGTATTGGTGATTATTATTGACCTTTAGTTATTGATATTTTTATTACTATATTATTGATATTTTGATCTTTTCCACATAAGCTTTAAAATTAATTTCCCAAGGTTTGGTAGATGGCTCAAAGGAGCTGGATCACATGCAATGAATTTTCAAGGTCGCTAGTTATAATTTCAGCACCATAGACTCTGTTCCCTAACTCCAGCACTTTGAATATGGTTCTAATGATTTTAGCCCATTGGGCTCTTGTTGCACATCACATAGTTGAGCACATTGTTGAATCATCTGGATATTAGGCTCCAGAATGACTGAATATCAGAGTCCCAAACACTAATCATTACACCATAGAAAGGCCATATACTTTGTTAAATATCACAAGGAGTACTACTCTCACTTCTCAGAGTCTTTGAGTACTACTCTCACTTCTCAGAGTCTTTGAATATTCCATGTTTGTATCTTTTATTTTCACTATTATTTAATGTGTATATCCAGAGCAGTGGCCCTCAAACTATGGCCCGCGGGCCACATATTGTATTTGTTTCCATTTTGTTTCTTCACATCAAAATAAGATGTATGCAGTGTGCATAGGAATTTGTTCGTAATTTTTGTTTTTACTATAGTCTGGCCCTCCAATGGTCCTAGGGACAGTGAACTGGACCCCTGTTTAAAAAGTTTGATGACCCCTGATCCAAAGCATTCTTAAGTATGCTTAGGTAGTATTCTTAAATATTCTTTAGTATAACATAGTGCAATGAGAAAATTTGTGAAAATGTTAATGTCATGCAGTGAAGTAATTAAATCATTGCCAGAATGTTTATAAGAAATTTGTTGTCAGTTAAGTTTTTGTCATTTTTTTGTTCCTGAACTTTAGATGGGTTTGATTCTATGTTGACCTCTAAATTTGTAAATTCCTACGGAGATGACGATACTGAAAAAAATTCAGGTTATTGCATGACTGAATGCCTGGTTGTGCAGTTCAGGAATTCCAGGCTCTGTGGCTAATAGAGTGGCATTCATAGGGTGTGGTTGGCTGTCATAGCTTCTGTAAGTGTGAGAAGGCAAGGGGAGGGTTCCTGCACTCACTTTAAAAACGTCCTGGAAATTTCAACTCAAGTACCAGTATACCAAGAATTTCCATGGGTTTGACATTTTGGGTTGGGTGGTGAAACTGAACAATTGGCAGAATGGATGTTGTGGGTGGTGGGTGCAGTTGGTGTGTCTTCAGCAAGGTGGAGACTTGACTTACCTTCTGCTCCCTAAATTGACATTTTTATCTGCATGGCCAATGCCCCCCCCCACTTTTTCATGTCTTGATTTTTTTAACATGTCTTTAAAGAATAGTCAGTCTATAGACTTTAAAAAATAGAGTCAGTCAGCTCTATAGAGATGGTTAGATACAAACATGGAGACTATATTTATGGATGTGGTTTTAGCTGACAGGACTTCCAGAATTTCTCCTTTACCTTTTGAGAAATATTTCTGGATAAAAAATTCTTAGTTTTTTTCTTTTAATTATTTATGTATTCATGATATTTTAAATGCTTTTGATGGAAAGTTGTAATTTTTAGCCTTACGATATCTATTTTTTATTTTTAAAGTTAAGTTTGTAATGTAAATAATAAACTTAGACCTCTGCCAAATTTTTATTTTAATACTATATTCAGTGAAAATATGGTTAATCTCTTGCTACCTCAAGGATAACATTTCTAAATTGATAATAGTTTCTCAAATATGGATGGAGATTACAAAATAAAGCATCCTAGAGGCTTATATAACCTGTAAAACTTAGGAACAGTTGGTGCTCTCCATGTTGACAACAAAAGGAAAGTCTGGCTTTAATATCCCTATAATAACTAGATCATCCTAATAGATTAAAGTAGGAAGACTTGGCACTGCGAATATAACTGAAGGCCAAGATAAATTTAAGCTTCAGAACATCATCTGAGTTAATAAGAACCACAAATTTAGAAGTTCAAAAATTACAAGAATCATTTAGTATTGTGTTTTTATATTTATTTCTTTGATGTGAGTTCTAGTAGATAATTTCATGAAAGAAATTTTTCTCCACCCTATTCCACAGTGTTCTACTCTTTGTCCTTATCTACACTCTTTTCTCAATAGACCTTTCATTTCACTATTGATTACCATGACACTTTAGTTTATAGATTACATAATTTTTCATAGCTAAAGCAAAGATAGTGGATATTTTTCAAAATAATTATTATTAATTAAATATAGAGATACAATTATTTTGCTTATTTATGCTAATTAGGAAGACAAGGAAGAAAAAAAGGAATACTAATGGGGATTGATGAACTGCTAGATTATCTTAAGAAATTTGTTTGCAGAAATACCTAATTTGCATATGAATCACTAGAAACTGTGTTTGATTAGAATTTTCATATTAAGAAATTGTCATCACCACAATGTAGTCCTTAGCAGCAACTGATAATATTGCTTATTTTGTTATGTAATTTTTTGCGGGACCATTTGCCTTACATGTGGCAGGACCACAAAATGATCACAGTACTTCATATGATGAAACCACCAATGAACTCTCATAAGTAATGAGTAAAGAAATAGCCTCTGAAATCTACCTGTATAACTCTAACCCCAAATTAATTAATTAGTTCCTTAATTCAAGAAAATTTGTTACTGTTTGTTGGCTGTGTCTTTTTCAAGTATCATTGCCTTAATTATATTTGACATCTTGTACATATTTTGTGTAGCAATAATACTTTCTACATTCAAAAGACAAATATTTTTAGTTTATTTTTAAAAGTAAAATATCAAAATGCAATTTTTTTCTTACCAGCTAACAATGCTGCACATTGTCTTTCTGTGGTGCAAAAGAAGATAAATGATAATAGTCTTAAAGTAAATATTGATATAACTTCATAAGTAGTTAATGCAAATAATATATCTTTGTACATAAAAAGCTATTCACACCACTGCTTACCTTGGACTACTTTTATTAGTTTACAAGAGAAACAAATTGTCATTCTAGCTAATAATGTGAGAATAAAATTATACATATGACAAATATCAATTGTAGAAGATGATATATGAATATTATATTTGTGTGCATGTGTGCATGTGGAGGTCTGGCATAACCCTTGGTGTTCAGAATTTATTCCTGTCTTTGCACTCAGGGATCACTCTTGGTGAGCTCAAGAAACCACTTAAGATTAGAGTGGTTGACATGTGTATAAGACCAGTGTACTATTTCCCTGTCCCCCAAAATATCATTCTTAACTACAAGGACATTATATGTAACTTATATATATTTATAAGATTTCAAACAATCTTCCTATATTGTACATTATATTACATCTCTAAAGAATATACCATATAAATATAATTAGAAATTTGTGCCTGAAATATATTCTTTAGAGAGAACAACTGTTGGAGAATTTGATTATAAACCTATGAAGATTAGACTTAAAAATGCTTTTTTGCCCCCGCTGACTCAAACTGTGTGGACCAACCGACCAACCCTTCCTAAAGTGAACTATAGATGGACACTGGACTTAACCCTAAAGATCTCCCAATACAAGAACTCTACACAAGACCCCACTATCACAAATGTTTTTCCAATCTCAAGAAGGGCAGGGCATGCGATGAAAAGGTGTCGGGAAACCCACACTCCACAAAAGAATCTCAAAAGAAAATGGGGAAGCCTATATATCCATCATAAGTATAGGACCGGTATATTACTACCTCTTTACTTTCCATTCCAGTTCTTTATTTTTTACTTCAGTTTTTAAAATCTTTTTTAACCATATGTGAGCAAATATATTTTATTTATATTTTTGTCTTTTTTGGACTTGTGACTTGTCTCTCTGATCTCCTTTTTCCTCCCCCAAATACACCAACCACATATAATGGAGCACCATCTCTCCCTGCAAAGGCGCACTAAAAAAAAGGGGGAAATCACAT
>PVKC010036839.1:0-13118 GCA_004027635.1 Crocidura indochinensis
TCCAGAATAAATAGCCTTTATTCAATGCATTCAAAATAAAGTCAAGGTTTGTTCCCTCACCATATCCTTATAAAGTCCTACTCTCAGAAGACTGTTAGCCATAGAGAAGTAGAATTGAAGATGGCAGCTGTTGTTTAAGCAATGACACACCGAGCTATTGAGATAAGCCCTGAGGTCAGCCTGCCTAAGAGTAGAAGTAGGCTTAGCTCGCATCCAAAGAGAGAAACCTGAAAAAGAAAGGGAAAAGAAACATTTTTATGTTAGTCACTGTTAGAGAAAGATTTTTAAATTTCTGTTGTTTTCCAAGCCAGTCTTGAAACACAGTATTTCTCTGAAAAGGATGTAACATCTAAAAATTATTACATCAACTACAAATTATAGGTTTTCATTGCCAAATATGATTTCTGAAACGAATTCAAATCTCTGAATTTCTGAAATCAGACCTGACAATTCCCTTACTCTGAAAACTTAATAGTGCCGGATAGAAAATTTGCTAATAGAGTACAGAGGGTAAAGAGAATGCTTACGCACTGTGTGATGTCAATTGGTTAGCCACTATGAAAAATGATGTTGATGTTTCTCTGAAAATTAAAAATAATCACTTTTTGATCCAATAATTTTCTATGTACATATATATTTGAATGAAAAAATAACCTTGAAATAATTTATACATGTGATGTATAGAGTATTCATTGCAGCAGTATTTATAGTAGATAAGACTATGTAGAATAAATTTAGTGTCCACCAAGAGTTTGAATCAATCAGGAAAATCTAGTTCTCATACATATACACATATAACAGAATATTATTCAGCCATAACCAATAAATCACAACTAGTTCATGAAAGAACATTTTTGTTTGAAGTAAGTCAGGTAAAATACAACAAAATATTATGTGATCTCACTTACACAAGGAATTCCAAATAAGAATAACAAAATGCATGGATACATATGAGAGTTGCCAGAAAAGGAGGTATAGAAATGGTTGCCCAAGCCTGCCAGGAGCAATTTCTGAGCGTAGAGCCAGGAGTTAACCCTGGCCTGGTGTGATCCAAAAAGCAAAAACCAAAAACAAACAAACAAAAATAACTAAAAAGATTGGCTAAATGGGTGAAAGTGGTCTAAAGAAACAAATTTCTAATTATAAACAAATGTAAGATATTGTATATGTGGGTCAGTAGAGTTAACAATTTGTTATACATTTGAAGACATAATGATACAGACTAGATTAGTCTAATTATTGTCCATTGTATATTTTAAGAAAGTGAATCCTAAAACTTTCCATCAAAAGAAAGTCTGTGTGAAAAACTGTGGTGATGGATGCTGCCATCCCCAAAACAGGACCTTATCAAGTGGGGAAGGAAAGTGAGTCACATAAAGTGAGATAAATCCCTCCTAACACATTGCATGCTGCTTAACTCTATTTCCACGACTTTCTGGAAAAGAAAAACTATGGGGACACATTAGTGTAATAAGTAGAAGTAATAGCTATTAGTTCTTAAACTATGAATGTTTTAACATAGACTAACAATATTCCTCCAAAAAGAGAGAAATTAATAGAAAGAAAAATAAACAAAAAATTGTCAAATTAATGTGAAAAGAAAAAGAACCTCATTAGCACAGCAATAAAAGGAGTGCAGAGACTTAATAAGCGCCTTTTAAATAATTTCCTTTTTAGTTGCCACAAAATAAATTATCTCCTGGTGTTTATAAAATAATAAACTTTACCAAATCAAAATAATTAAGCTAGCAGAATTCTGCCTTTGCCTTACACTCATAGATTTCCCCTCCACTTTTTAGATCAGTGGCATAATAGAGTTTCAATAAAATATACTCCACATGTTCAGCAAGACCTTTAATCCAAGTGACCCCCATAGATCACTATATATCTTCATTTTCAGAGTAATTTATGAAAGTCACTTTTCTTATTTCCTACCTTGGCTAGCCCCACAGTGGCGGTGTGGAGGCATGGAGCCTAGTGTAGAAGCATCTCTGGCTTCCAGGAGCTTCCAAGAAAGGGTCTCAGCAGATGCCTCTGGGGCCCAGCTGCACATGCCCCTTTCAAACCCAAGTGTCTGGTGCCCTAGAGAAGAAAAGGCATGAGGGAACTGTCACAGCCTACTAGAAAACATGACCCAGGTCCCTCACCCACCCCAACCCCTCTCCGGATCATTGTGCAGCTGCTCTCTTTTCAAAACTCTTTTGATGGTCCAGGGGACCAGCTAAGACCTACTTGTGTCAGAAGTGGTTGTGGTTTCTGTCTTTTGCTTAATTCCCTGTTTCTTGGGGAATGATGCCAAGGGATTGAACTCAGGCCTTTATCATACAGAGTTGGAGCTCCAGCCAACAAACTATCCTTTCCATTATGTTGCCCTAAAAATCATTTAATATCTAGGGATTAAAATCTGATTGTACCAACTTTATAGACTTTAAGCTATTAGTTTCAAAAATTTACTATTCCTAATTTGTAATTTTTTGTAATTTGGGGGTCACACATGTTCAAGGGACTACTCCAAGCTCCGTGCTCCGCGAGTCACTCCTGGAAATCCTACACGCAAAGTCTGCACTGCAGTCACTGGGCTATATCTCCCCACCCCACATTACAATTTCAAACAAGCAGCATCAGTTCCAAGAGTTTTTAATAGGATTGCTTTGTAAACAACATTATATCACATCAGCTTTCTTATTGCTATCTTCACTTCTAAAATCCCCAACTTCCAGTATCACTATACCTAAAAAGCTTTCAATCTGGCAAGCACTAGGAAGTAACATTCAACAAGGCTGGTCAAAAAGAGACCTTATTAACCCTCTGAATGGGGGCCTGAGTCTCCGTAGGGATCTATACACTTCCATGACCTCACACTTACAACTCGGTCCTTCATTGCTCGAATCCAGTGTGCAGAGATTTGTATCTGGGAGGCACAGTCTCTGCTGGAACTGCGGTGCTTCTGGATATGGCAGCTTTTCATCTGTTAAAGTTAAGGGTTGAGAGGAAATGAAAGCAGGTGTAGGTGGATCCATGTTCAAATGCTGACCTTTGTTTGACAAACCCTATCCACCCAGCTCTTCTCCAGGGCTGCCTGGTTCCTTAGACAACCCCATGACAGAAGCAGATGTGTGAGTGTTTGTGTGTGTCTGTGTGTGTGTGAGAGAGAGAGAGAGAGAGAGAGAGAGAGAGTGATAGAGAGAGAGAGAATAAAACAGCCATGCCCATGCTTCTAAATTTGAATCACATCTCTTTGTTTAAAGACAGTAATGTCACCAAACCAAATCTCCTGAGTGTCTCCAGTGGGAAGAATATAACTGCCAACCATGGAAAATTGGGGGCCTATTAGGAGGATGCCTACACATATCAAATATATAGGCTGGCTTCATTGGAGTGGACTCTGAGAACATTGGTGGAGGGAGATTGACATTGGAAAAGTGAAATGGATGCTGATAGCATGGAGGTAAAGCGTTTGCTTTGCATGCAGAAAGTTGGTGGTTCAAATTCCGGCATCCCATATGGTCCCCCGAACCTGCCAGGAGCTACTTCTGAGTGTAGAACCAGGAGGAACCCCTGAGCGCTGCTGGGTGTGACCCAAAAACCAAAAAAAAAAAAAAAAAGAAAAGAAAAAGAAAAGAAATGGATGCTGAAATATTGTATATCTAAAATTCGACTATGGGTAACTTTGTAAATCACAGTACTTTAAATAAAAAATGTTTAAAAGCTCACAAGGCAAATTGAAACAATATTTAAGAAAAGATCAGACATATTTTTAAAGTCATTTACTATTTTCATTAAATTTTCTGAACCTCTAAATAAAAACATTGGAATTGCTATCAAAAATAAAAGAAGAAAAATATGTTCTCCATGAGACTGACTACACATGAATTCTGGACTCTTTATGGTCTTTAGAGAATATGATCTCTTTACAATGATTCAATCTCCTTTTCATTTTATGGAACTTATAATACTATTTTGATTGATGTGACATTAGCACCCAACACAGCATGGATTTCAGAGCACACAATTTCTCATTTCAGAAATTGTACAATATTCTACATCTTGTCTCTATCAACAGCTCATTGACAATCAGATATCACTCAGATGGCCTCTATCTCTTCTATGGCCCCTGTTTTCTTTGGTAACTACCATTCTGTTAGAGTCTAAGTATTTGTTTCTGATTAGATTTTTTTGTTTCCAATCCACAAATGGGTGAAACTATATGGTACTTGACTTTCTCCTTCTGCCTTCTTTTATTTAGCACAACCACTCATGATCCATCTATGCTGTTGCAAATGGGAGGTGTAGCCTTTTTATGTCTGTGTAGTATTCATTATGTAAATCTATGATATCTTTATTCAGTCATCTGTCTAAAGAGCACTGTTGGTTTCCTCCTCTTGATGATTTTGAAAATGGCCAGAAATGTGAGAAAACTCATGTGTTCAAATTATTGTTTTCTATTCTCAGGTGAATATCTAGAATTGAAAATTCTAGATGATATGGTAGTTCTACCTATAATTTTGGAGGGAATCCCCCCATACTATTTTAATTAATATCTTTATTTAAACATCTTGATTACAAATATGGTAGTAGTTGAGTTTCAGTCATGTAAAGAACACCCCTCTTCACAAGTGCAACATTCCCATCACCAATGTCCCAAATCAGCCTCCTTCCCACCCCCCCAACTGTACTTAGAGAGACTTTCTACTTCCCTCAGTTATTCACATTGTTATTATAGTTCTCAATGTAGTTATTTCTCTAAATGCACTCATTACTCTTTGTGGTGAGCTTCATGTTGTGAGCTGGACCTTCCAGCCCTCCTCTCTTTTGTCTCTGGGAATTATTGTAAAAATGTATTTTATTTTTCTAAAAACCCATAGATGAGTGAGACTATTCTGAGTCTATCTCCCTCTGACTTATTTCACTCAGCATTATAGACTCCATGTACATCCATGTGTAGGAAAATGATATGACTTCATCTCTCCTGATGGCTGCATAATATTCCATTGTGTATATGTACCACAGTTTCTTTAGCCATTCATCTGTTGACAGGCATCTTGGTTGTTTCCAGAGTCTTGCTATTGTAAATAGTGCTGCAATGAATATCAGTGTGAGGAAAGGATTTTTGTATTGTTTTTTTTTTTGTGTGTGTGTGTGTGTTCCTAGGGTATATCCCTAGGAGTGCTATAGCTGGATCATATGGGAGTTCAATTTCCAGTTTTGGAGGAATCTCCATATTTTCTATAATGAGTGTACCAACTTACTATCCCATAAGCAATGCTTAAGGACTCCTTTTCTGCTATTATCTCACCAACAGTTATTGCTTCTTAACTTTTCTGTCTTATGGCCATTCTGAACAGCATGAAATAAAATCTCCTTGCATTTTTCATTTGTACTTCCCTAATAAGTCATGTGGAACTTCTCTTCGTGTGCATGTTGACCACTTGACATACTCTATTACACTATATTTCTTGTTTGCTTAGTGTCTCTATGCTTAACATGTAAGTTCCATGACAGCAACATGTGTTGATTATGTGTTTACTGCTGCTCCCAGAGCTTTGAAAAATCTTAACATAACATAGGTGCTCAATATATAGTTGCTTAATGGATCAATAAATGACTTAAGATTAATTTGACAAAAATTAAATGCATTATTCTATAACATTTTCTATGTTTGAGAATAAAACTAAATCAACAGCTCTTTAAAAAGTATTTATGAATAGCATCCATAATCTTGTTTTTCATAATAGGAGCTGACAATGAATATGGAAAGTCTCTAGAATGTAAGAATCATTGAAAATAAAACTGCATATGCAATGGGAGTTTGGGCAATAAATGATTAGTTGAGATTTCACAAAAGCAGTTACCTTGAAACAATTAAAACTGTAATTTTTGTAGACTTATATAATGACAACAAATCTCCCCTCTGGAGCTACATAATTAAATATTTGCCAAAATTCAATTAAATGCTGTATATTATCTCTAATTTTCACTATTAATAAAGTCAAAAATGTCATAAAAATATTGTAAACAAAAATATAGAAATCGTTCAATATAAACTACAGGGAATTTTAATTTTAATTTTAAAATTTAAAATATAGGGGCCCGGGAGATAGCATGGAGGTAAGGCGTTTGCCTTTCATGCAAAAGGTCATCAGTTTGAATCCCGGTGCCCCATATGGTCCCCCGTGCCTGCCAGGAGCAATTTCTGAGCATAGAGCCAGGAGTAACCCCTGAGCACTGCCAGGTGTGACCCAAAAACCAAAAAAAAAAAAATTTAAAATATAGCTTATATTGCTTGTTATTAGACATTTTTACCAATGTCAATCACTTTTATGACCTCTGGTTTCCAAACTAAATCTTCCCCTAATTAGTTGCTGGACTGTTCTTTTTATTTTAGTGTATCCAATCCAGGACTCAAAACTATTTTAAAATGTCAATTATTTAATTTATATTTTCTTTTCTTCTTGACCTTCTCTCTCCCCATTTTATACTATAATACAATCTAGCTAGGAGTTTATTTGGAGGTTATTCTAGTCTTCAACTACTGGTACATGATTAATAGGGTGATGTATCCCCAAACATTTCATGTCTCTAGACCAAAGAAGCTGCCGTCTCAGGTCCGCCATCCTCTAAATCTTATCTTGCACAAACAGGTTATGTGGAATTGGCCAGCCGCTCTCTGATAGTGGAGAATAAAGTCCAAGTCTCAAGGCCATTGCAGGGAGAATTTTAATTAGCAATCGCTTTTTGACTCCAGGGGGTTTTGATAACTTCTGTCTATTTTCTTCAATTACTAATAGATTTTAATGAACAGTTTTTGAACCTTAAAATTGGCTGAAAGTTAACAAAGCAAAAAGGTATTCAGGTTTTTAATTATTTGACTGGATAATAAGGACACATAGTTCCAAGCTAACTTAAGGAATAACTTCTGGTAGTTAGGATCTTTGTAGATGGGACTAAGACAAAATATCTACAAATCATCTAAGATAGTTAGAATATTAGAAGATTTTAATTATGTATCAGAATGTGCAATCTTTATAATAAGTTAATTTATTCAAGATTTTAATTATGTATCAGAATGTGCAATCTTTATAATAAGTTAATTTATTCAAGAATAAGCATTATCCAAGAATCAGTGGTTAGGCACATTTTATTTAGTAAAAATACTTAATATATTTACATTTCTTTATTAAAATCTAAACATATATTCATTTCGTTATATGTATAATAAATGCTCATGTTTTGGAAGAAAAAAAAACAGCACTTAGAACCTACTCCTTGAAGTTGTAGTAAATGTCTTAAATATTCAGTAAATGTCTTGTCTAATGGTAGAAAAAAATTTTTAGCTTTATTGTCCAACTTTAACAAAGTTAAGGAACATGAAAATAGTTGAATAGGTATAACTAAGCACATTTATAAAGTCTATCTATACATATTACAGAAATTAATTACAGATAAATAGTAAAACTACTAGATGTTTTCCTCTAAAGACATGCTTCTTCCTCGTCAGAATGTTTTCAGACTTAAGGAGCTACCATTTCTTTTGTAGATTAATCTTTCACTTTATATAATATTCATGCTTTTCCCCTATTCAGTTCAATGGTTTGACAAACATGCAGATATAATCTGTCTTTCTATCACTACTCCATTGATTCAGTTGAGCTATTCTGATGTCTTTCATCAGTTTTTGCTTAGTTGGTTAAGTGAATAGTTTCTCTCTCTCACTCTCTCTTTCTCATTCTTTTACTTTTCCATATTTTAATAGTGCTAATATTTTAGTTTGTATCCCTCATTGTGAGATATAACAATTTTAATAATAATATAAGTATGCTACTTTATTTTGGCTTATAATATTGTTTTATATTGAAGGGTATCATGCATATTACTTTATCTCATTTTAGCATCCAGTTCTTGTGCTGAATATAAGGATGCCATTTCTTCCCAAAACATCTGTTTATCCCATAAAATAAGCAGCCATGGAATATTTTCACCATGACTTTCTTTTTTTTTTTTAATTTTTATTTTTTTTTTTTGGTTTTTGGGTCACACCCGGCAGTGCTCAGGGGTTACTCCTGGCTCCATGCTCAGAAATTGCTCCTGGCAGGCACGGGGGACCATATGGGGCACCAGGATTCGAACCGATGGCCTTTTGCATGAAAGGCAAACGCCTTACCTCCATACTATCTCCCGGGCCCCTCACCATGACTTTCATAGTAATAAGCATAAAAACTATCCAGGTGGTTGTCACATTCTGTTAAGATTATTGTCTGGGGCTCTGAATAAATGCTCCCTTTTGACATTAATGTGTGCAAAAACAATGCATTGTTCTCTCATTATTACTGCTACCTGTTTAATATCTGAAGAGTCTTTGGTGCTAACCCTCATTCTGCTATTGATATTGATAACATGTGTTCTTTCTTGTATCTTGATCAATTCACATTCAATTTTGATTAATTAAATTAATTAATTAAAATGAATTGGAAATTAAATAAATTAAAGTAATAAAAATAAAGCTTTTTGGTTTTTCCATTCACTACTTTTCTGTGTCTTATTTTTCATAATAATTGATTTAGCTTCATTGTGGTTTTTTTTGTTCGTTTCTTTAGATGGAGAATTAAATTACGACTTTGAAACCTTTATGCTGCTAGAGCTAAAATTTTCACTGGGTTCAGCAAAATGTGAACCCAGTAAAAATTTGGGCACACAGTGATCCCTGAGTATCACAGAATGAAGCCGGATTAGCTGAGAATCATTGAGAGGGGCCTGGAAGTCCCAAAGCTCTGTAGCCTTCATCCTTTGTAGCTCTCATCTATGGTTCGAGTGAAACCCAGACACACTCACTCCATGGGGTTCTGATAATTGACTCAGCTGAACCTGTCCTCAACGTCTGCACTGCACTGCAGCCTGCATTGGAAATATGATACTACTTAATTTTACCATCTCTCCAGATCAGACCATTTATAAAGCTGCAACTTTATCTCAGTACTAATGTTATTTCATCATATTTTAGAGGGTTTTTTCCCCTATCCTTATACAGCTGGATGTGCTTACTTCCAAGAGATTAAACTCGCCCTTAGTGTTCATTCTATTTAATAAATAAAAATCAGAAAATAAACTCTTGGCATCCTTCTTCCAATTCAAATCACACACAAAGTCACCTCATTAACTATAGTTCTTCTCTATTAGAGACTCACTTCTTTCACACAGTTCCCACGGACCATTATCTTGACATTATTTAAAGTAAAATAACTAATGCTGATCGCCACTCTTCAAAATCCCAGAGTTTCTGTCTATAACTACTATTTATTCATCCACCTGTAAAAATATCTTGCCATGTGATATAGAACTAGCATCCCTGGTACACGGGAAAATCTTCCTTTAATACTTATGAGAGGAATTTTAGCCTTGGATTTCAAAATCTTTTTCTCTCACCTCAAATTGTGTAATGCTGTGTAAAGGATTAGCCAATTACTTTTAAAATTCATTGCTGGGCCAGGGCTATAGCACCTAACAGATTATATGCTACACATATGTGAGGCCCTGAGTTCAATCCTCGACACACTTACAAAAGGGATAAAATTCAAGCCTAACCATCAGTAAATTTTATTTTATTTTTGGTTTTGTTTGGTCCAAACCCACCGGTGCTCAAAGATCACTTCTGGCTCAGTGTTCAAGGATAACTCCTGGAAGGGCTCCGGAAACCATATGAGGTCCCAGGAATTGAACCTAGGTTTGCCAAATGCAAAGCAAACATCCTACCTGCTATACTATTTTTTGGGTCACCATTAAACTTTATTTCTTTTTATTTTTTATTCAAGTACCATAATTTACAAAGCTATAGATATATATAATGCCCTAACAACAATCTCACCACCGCTGTCAACTTCCCTCCACCAACGTTTCGTGTTTCCTCCTGGACCTCCACCTGCCATCTCGGAAGTCACTTTTTAAGTTTGGTTGTTCAAGTTTTGGTCTCATTACTTCAGGGTCATTGACCTTGTGGTTTGGATATTTAGCTCTGTTCTTCCTTATCACCATCACCATCAATGTTCCTGTAATCACTTTGACCCTTGTCCTCTGTTATTTCTCCCCTCCATTCTAATTTTTTCTTCTTCCTATTTCACCTCAAAAGTCAGGTGCTATAACATTCTCCAGAAGTACTGTCTTAAAAATCGTGGACTTTAATATTACCTATTGGACCACAATTTTTCCTTGTCTATTTGATTTTCTGATGCACTCACTGCCATGGCTACTATCATTTTATTTCGATAGAGAGTTTTTAGAATCCTGAACTAGAATATAGAGCTTTTCTAAACACTTATTAAAAACTCTGGCATTTGTCTTCTGAATATTTATTATGGCCTATCATGCTGGCCTTTGTCCCAGTTTATAGATCAGGGCCAATTAGGGAAATGCTTTTAGTGCCGCAGGCCAAAGATGGAGAGAAAGTTCACATCTGCCATGAGAGTAGAGTCCCACAACAGACGAACTCTGCTCCCAAGAACAATGCAGTTTGTGCCTGCGTGCATTTGTAATGCTAAACTTCTATGGCCACATTCTGCTTCTAACCTTGGAAAGTCCAGAGCCAGCCACTTGCTGATTTCATGGCCTTTTTCTTGAGAGTGTGATTAGCTCTACCGCCTAATAAATAGGACTATTAAGGGCCATGTTGTTTGTCAGAGCTCAATTTCCTTAGAAACTAGAAAAACTGAGATGCATAAGGACCCTGCTGAAGTAGCAGGGCCAGGGACTAGGCATCTCATTAAAAATCAATCACAAGTGTACTGCTCTGGGCCCAGCATGCCATGCGGAATAACAGAAGAGAGAGCCAAAGGGGAGATTTGAATGGCAGAGCAGTAAGCGGCAGAGTCTCCCTTGCTGGAGCGAAAAATGTGTCCTATCCTATGCTGGTTTCCCACTGGTAAATCTAATAAATGCTATCGTCTCCTACTGCAAAGGCATTGAAGTTTATTCTTCAAATATTTACTTCTAGGAATGAGAACTTACATTTCTGTTCAGTTAGATTCTCATTTTCATTTCATCTATATTTTAGTTTATCACTCTGAGATTGCTCACTTAAGAAATCCACAGCACTGATAAGGCAAAGATGAGAGAGAATGTTAGGTGTTTCAGTGTCAGAAGGAGTTGCTGTCAGCTTCTAAAAGACCCCATCATAGTCTGATTGTCAGAAGCTATATACATGTGTGTTCTTGTTACCACAGCTGGAGAATCATTGAAAATACCCCACAGTGCTAACAGCTTTCATGAAGATTTCTTCAGCTCTCTCAGAAAGAGCATTCCAATGCTTCTGTTCTTGGGAATATTATTTACGAATATTTCCCTATCTCTGCACTAAATTAAAACTTGGATTTCCTTCTGAAGCAGCCATCTTTAGTCTGCTCTAACTTTCTATATTAAAATAAAATTGGAAAAGGAAAATTAAGATTTGAGTCAGAAATTTTCATTGAATATTTAATTGAAAATAATTTGTTTGGAGATGAGCTTTTAAATAGTGTTGCTTGATTATTTTAACTAAATTCATTTTTTCATGGTCAAGGTCTAATTTGAACATGAAACATTTCTATTAAGAACAACAAGAATAAGAAATTAAATGTTACTCAGTTCATATAATCAAGAGGCTGGTACAGAAAATTTTTTTAGATATGTGGCCAAACAGTGCAATTTTTCCATCCAAGTGGAAAGTGAGCCATAACTAATACCTCTTTGTATTGGTCTCCTTCAATGGAACAGCCAAACTTATGATCCAGGGAGGCATTTGAAGTCTATAAAGTTTAGTTGTCTACCACTTTCCTAGAAGTCACAGATTTCTCTTTTTAGGATTTACTTAACCAGTTTAAATATTGCCACGAGATTTCAAATATGAGAATAAATTATTTCCCTTCAATCTAGAACACCAGGCAGAGCAAATTCACCCATCTTGACACATAGTAGATATCTAACCCCTTTGCTGCAAGTATAAGAATAGAAGGTAGCCTACTCTGCACATTATGCTAACATAAATAACAGATCAATGTCATAGCCACATTTAAATTGCATTGAATTTATTATATGCAATAAGAATTAAAATTAAAAAGAAGTTCTTACCATCTACAGGCAAGCAACCTGGACTGAAGGATATATCATCAATAGCTATGACTTCATCCTGTTTATGAATTGAAGTCATTTCACCTTGAAAAACCACCTGCAGATAAAAACACTAATATGAACAAGGAATGTCATGGTCACATTGAATTATAGAATAAAGTCTACAAAAAACCCTCCATTTCCAGGAAGTACTTGGAGATGACGATCAATTCCTACTTGAACAAGGACAGCTTACAATTTTGAAAAAAAGATAATGTGCAGTTTCTATCTCCCATGAATAATAGACATTTTTATCTCAGTTATGAAATGAATGTCACCAGATTCCTTTCCTATTATTACATTTTGTTTATGATATTCAAAATTTATCTAGCTCAGATCCAGAATCTAGCCTGATCTCTGGTTCTTGACATTTTGTAACTATTCCTCATTTCTGCTTTTGATTTTCTAAGTTTTACTCCTAGTCTTGCCTTGAGTATTACTGTTCTATCCTCCTGCTGTAGTTATCTAAGGAAAACAAAGGACATGATTGGCAATGGCTGTTCAGTGACTTATTGACCAAACTTATTATTGAATGTTTTACCAAGATGTGGAGTTATTCCAAGTCTGCACCAAGAGGAAATACTCTGATCTGCACTCTTCTGTTCATTGTGGCACTGTTTACAATAGCCAGAATCTGAAAACAACTCAAGTACCCAAGAACACATAAATGGATAGAGAAATTGTGGTACATCTATACAATGGAATGCTTCGTGGCTGTTAAGTGAAATGAAGTCAGGACACTTGCTTGGATATGGATATTATGGACATTGTATTAAACAAGATGGGTCAGAGGGATAGATAAATATAGAATGATTGCACTCATTTGCTGAATATAAAAATAGTATGGTAATAATACCCAAATACAATAAAGAAGATGGCCAGAAAGACTGGTTCATGGTAGAAAACTTGCCACAAACAGCAGGGCCATGCTTTTAGGGAAGAAAAAGGACAACTATGACAATGAGAGTTGTAAATAATCACTCTGT
>PVKC010036840.1:0-13132 GCA_004027635.1 Crocidura indochinensis
CCCAAGTTTTATCTTTTCTTTCTTTGTCTCTATTACAATTTATATCTTATTCCTTAAAAATTACTTTTTTTGAAATAAGGAATATTTCTTAAAGCCATATAACTATTTTACTTAAAATATGATAAAATATTACTAAAATAAGAAGGATATGTATTAGAAACAATATATCATTGATTTGTTCTGCATTTACATAATATGGCTTATAAGAGTATTTGTATATTTGGGGATGTAATGTTACCATATTATACCCACCACCATTATCCCAATATGATTCCATTGCAGCCCATTCGGCTCTTTCAGGGCAGATCTTAACACACACTCACATTTGATTCACTTCTTGGTCAGTGTTTGTTTTCCTGGTATGTGTATGGTTCTTTCTTTTTTTCTTCTACCTCTGAAAGATAATCAATATTTACATTCTTCTTTTGACTTGCTTAGTAAAGGGCCCTTTTAATTTGGGGTATAAAAATACAGGGTTTCACATTTTCTTTCTTTTCTTTATTTTGGGGGCCACACCCTGTGATGCTCAGGGGTTATTCCTGGCTATGCATTCAGAAATCACACGTGGCTCAGGAGACCATATGGGACACTGGGGATCAAAAACAAGGTCGGTCCTGGATTGGCCGTGTGCAAGGCAAATGCCCTAGGTTGTTCTATCGTGCTGGCTCCCACATTTTCTCATAGTTGTTCAGAGTGTACATACAACCATTTATTTACCATATATATCAGAATGGATATTTTCAGAATCCGGTGATTGGATATAGCAATACAAAACTTAGGTGTACACATATCTTTTCAACTTAGTGATTTTGTGTTATTGATTTGTATGGATGCTAAGATTTTACTTTTTTTTTTTTTTGGTTTTTTGGGTCACACCCGGTGACGCTCAGGGGTTACTCCTGGCTATTCGCTCAGAAGTCGCTCCTGGCAGACACGGGGGACCATATGGGGAACCGGGGGATCAAACCTTGGTCCATCCTAGGTTAGCGCAGGCAAGGCCGGCACCTTACCTGCAGCGCCACCGCCCGGCCCCGGATGCTAAGATTTTAATTGTTATCTCAAATATAAATTCTATTTTTATTTTTTCAAATATTTCCATACTATTTTTCCATTGAAGGTGAATATTCCTACTAATAGTGAATGTGAGTTCACTTTTATGTTAATTTTCATTAGCACCTGTTCTTTCTGACCTATTGGAATGAATCATTTTCAGTGGTGTAAGGTCTTGATTTGCGTTTTCTTAATAAAAAGTCACAATGCACAGTTTTTCATATGCCTATTGGTCAATTATATGTCTTCTTTGAGAAAGCGAGAGTCTAAATGATCTCTTTCTTTTTTGTTGTTGTTGTTTTGTTTGTTTGTTTTTTGGGCCATACCCTGTTATGCTCAAGGCTTACTCCTGGCTATGAGCTCAGAAATTGCTCCTGTCTCTGGGAACAAGGTCCATCTGGATCATCCAAGTGCAAGACAAACCTCCTACCACTGTGCTATCACCCTGCCCTCTCTGTTCACCTTTCGATAGAATTTTTTAGTTCCATATAAATTTTAGTTATTATTTGGTAATGTCCTTACAGGATGTCATTAGAAATTTGATAGTTATTTCATTTAATGTGTTACAATACTGTCAGCAAAATGATCATTTTAACAATTTTGATACTTTCAGTTCTTAATTTATTTTTTTTAATTTTTTTATTTTTAATTTTCTTGTCTTCTTTTGATTTAATCATAAAGCAGTGTTTTGACAAACAAGTCATCATTTTGTTATGCTGATTCCTAAATATTTTATTTTTTTTTTGTGCAGCTGTCGATGGAGTTGGTCTACTGTCTTTACTAGATTTTCTGTGAAGTATTAGGGCTTTCTGTGTTGTAAATAGTATTATAAGAAACACTCAGTATCATATGAAAATAGTGCATTTAGCTTCTTTTCCAGTTCAAATGTCATTCATTTGTCCACCAATAATAATATTTGAATGTTGTCTTAAAGGTGGGCATTTCTTTTAATGAGTCTGATCTTTAAAAACTATTTTGTTTTCTTACCATTGAATGCAATGTTAGATCTGGATTTGTTATATATGGCCTTTAACAGAGTTAAAGTATGTTAATTATAGTCCCATTTTTGAGAGTTTTAAAATTAAACATATGTTGACAACACATGTTATCAAAAACTTCTTTACATATACTAAAATAATTGTGTGGGCTTTTATTATAGTCCCAGTCATTGATATAGCGATAATACAAAAAACCTTAATACTGAAAAATGTAATCATAAGTTACCAAGTACCATTGATAATTTCTCAATCACCTCTTTGAGTTATTGCTTTACTTATTTTTATTTGAAATCTTTTATTTATAAATTTCATTCCTTTTTATTCTTTACAGACTAGTTTTGTTGAAGTAGTTTTAATGCCATTTTTAAATATTTTAAGGTTGATAAGGATAATAATAGAGGGCCTTTGATTTGGTGTTAAGTGGAAATGCAGTAACTTTTATAACAAAACAAATAAATACCATATTTTAATTATTCATTTTTAATGTAATTACATATTACAAAAGTAAAGTTAAAATAAAATATATAAATGTAAATATACAAATGCCTGATGTTTATTGTAACACAATTTAAATATTTTATGTTTAAATATTTAAACATAAATTGGCCCAATTGTGAGATGTTCAAAGATTAGAATTCCGTAGGCAGTGTTCCTTAAATGAATGTATTGATCAATGAATTATGAACTTTGACTAGAAATGCAATTATACTTATCAACTAAATTTAATATGGATTAATTGTGTGTAAGCTTATTATATAGTTATTATATGGAGAATATAATTTTTATTAGACTTGAAACTGGAAGACAAATTTTATTCAAGGATACAAACACTTCTGAATATTTTTTGGGGGAATGCCACACCCAGTGACACTCAGGGGTTACTCCAGGCTATGAGCTCAGAAATCACTCCTGGATTGGGGGACTATATTGGATACCTGGGGTTTGAAGATCGAACCGCGGTCTGTCCTAGGCTAGCACTGGCAAGGCAGGCACGTCTTATTGCTCGCTCCATGCCACCGCTCTGGCCTTCTCAATACTTTTTGTTTTACTTTGTTTTGTTTTGTTTTTGTTGTTGTTGTTTTGGTTTTTGGGCCACACACGGAGACGCTAAGGGGTTACTCCTGGCTATGCGCTCAGAAGTTGCTCCTGGCTTGTGGGACCATATGGGACGCCGGGGTATCGAATCGTGGTCCATCCTAGGATAGCGCAGGCAAGGCCTGAAACATCACTAGTCAGTTTATTCCGTAGAAATCAGTCGACCTGTGTGAAAAGATAGTTTTTTTTTTCCTTCCAAAAGGTAAGTGAAAAGCCTCTCTATAAAAATCCAAGAAGCTATATTATTAACTAAAGGGAACTTAAATTTTAGTAAAATTAACCTCATTTCTTTTTCCAGGATTTTAGAACTCAAGTTTTTTTCTCCTTAAATCTATCTTATCTTTGAGAACCACCATCATTCCAAGTAATGTTTCATTGAATCCTTTCTCCTTAATTGTAAACTACTTCCAGGGTACAATGTACAATTGTAATTTTAGATATTTCACACTTATTTTAATTGAAAGTTAAAGTTGAAAAGAATTTCAGAACCATAAATGTTTCCATCTAAAGAATCATGTTTTGTAATTTGTATCTTCACACTCTTATTTATTTAGATTAGGTTAAAATATAAGGAAAAATGTTAAATAAATACTGGAACATAAAAATTTTTTTTCACACATTGTCAAATATGTAGGTGACTCAGTGGCTGAAAAATGCCATAGCTAATATTTTACTAATATATTAAACACTCTGGTAAATAATAAGAGAGCAGTTATCATGACACAATAGGTATAACATTAAAAGAAAGGCAAAAGAAACCTGTATAAGGACAGTGAAGACTTTTACAGAAAACATTTGATAGTGTGGCTCTATTAAAGATATGTTCCTAATTTTATCAGAGAAAAAGAAATATAGTTTCATCATGGCACTTTCCATTCTTTAATAAAACCATGTTTCTGTTAGAAAGGAAACCGACTCAGTGTTCATCCAGGCAATATTTATTAAGTTATATGCAACTAAACAAGTCTGCAATGAAAATAGGATATGATTTAATTCATTTCACTAAAGCATAACAATGATCTGTTAAGCAATATTTAATACACATCTGAAGAAACTCCTAGATTCCTACAGTATACTAGAAGCTATTCTAAACATTTTTGAAATTAAAAAACAAGTAAATTAATAAACATGACATATATTGGTGCAATTATACTGTAGTGATCTGGAGAGATAGTAAAGTAGGTAGTTTGCTTGCCTTGCAAATGGCAGACCTGTGTTCAGTTCCTGGCATTAACAGAGTTGCCCTGAACCACATCAGAAATGCTCCCTAAAAGAAGAGACAACAGGAAGCCCTAATTACTGCCATGTCTGGATCCAAAAAAAACCTGTTGTGAAGAATGATTAAAATGTTTTAATATTGGGGCCGGAGGTAAGGTGTCTGCCTTGCAAGCACTAGCATAGGACGACCGCGGTCCGATCCCCCAGAGTCCCATATGGTCCCCCCAAGCCAGGAGCAATTTCTGAGCTCATAGCCAGGAGTAACCCCTGAGCATCAAGCAGGTGTGGCCCAAAAACAAAAAAACAAACAAACAAACAAAAAAGGTTTTAATATTGTTAATGCTGAGTGAGAGACAACCAAGATGAGCAAGACAAAGTCTTGAAAGATAAGTGTTGATATACACAAGAGAGAAAGACCAGAAGAAAAAAAGCTTTTAATGGAAGAAGAATCATTATTTCACAAGCTTTTCATAATTCATAGATTTAGTAATGATTTATCAGTACCGTGAGTTAGACTGAAGATCTGTAGATAGATGAATGAATAAAAGTGATATGATCTTTGCTTTCCTAGTCTGATCATATATAAGCATCTGATAGCTTGGATTAGCTGTCAATGAGGTTACTTGCAGAGGAGGCCCTATAAAATGCTGTCTCAATAAAAAAAAAAAAGAACCTGAAAAAGTCTACCATTACTTTTAACATACTTTTTTTTTGAAATGTGAACCATTAATGACTTTTTTTGTGAAAAAGGCCTAAATCAAGTTTTAATTTTCAGACACTGGAGCAGCAGTAAAAGGGTAGACTGAAGCAGTCATAGAACATATGTATGTGTGGAACCTGGACCAACAAAAATTAAAATAAGTACAAGGACAAAAGCTAGTATTTCAATAACTGATTATTTGAATAGGCCATCAAGAAATGACTGTGCTAATATTTTTATGACAAAATGAAAATTAATTTTCTTTAGACAATTTCAATTAATAAATAGTTATTTACAAAGTTAATAATTGAATTTTAGACATTTTTTGGCTTTTGGGCCACACCCAGTGACGCTCAGGGGTTACTATTCGCTCAGAAGTCGCTCCTGGCAGGCACGGGGGACCATATGGGGAAGAGGGGATCTAACTGGGGTCCGTCCTAGGTTAGCACAGGCACCTTACCTCCAGCACCACCGCCCAGCCCCCTTAGACATATTTCAATACCAATTCTACCACTATTTTCAAATCCCATTACTAGTTTTTCCATATTCTGCCATTCCTTATCCTCCCATCCTGTCTGCCTCCTTGGTAGGCAAATTACAAAGTTTGGTAGTTGTAGTTTAGATCTCATTTTTTTAGTGTTCATGAGTTTGTATTTTGGATTTATAGCTACATCACTCTCCCACGTCTAATATAATGGAAGCCCTGACCCCACATCACCATCATATCCCTTTCTCACCTTGTTCAATCCTACCTTGATTTTTTTCCTTCTCTGTGAGAATAATTTTGTTTTTACTTGTGGAGGCCAGGAGATAGTTCAGTGGTAGAATATGACTCTGAATAAGAGCACATAGAGAATGAAATGAGAGAGTGGTAAAGGAGGAAATGATAAGAGACATACAACAATCCTTGGGCTCTCAAGTCTCTTGAGATTTAGAAGACATAGAAGACTTGCTAAAGGAAATAAGAAGGACCAGCCAGTGTATAGGATATAGAGACTGATCTGATAGAAAGATGGCTGAAAATTGGTAAACACTGACATTTGAAAAACAGTCAGAGGAACTTAAGTTTGCAGTTCATTTTATCCATAGCACCTTCATAGCTTATGTGAGATTTATAGTTTTATACCTTAGTTTAAACTTTTACATTTAAAGTAAATCTTTTTTTTCCCTTGGTGCCTTGACTCGGATTCGAACCATAAAGTAAATTCTTTAATTAAAATTTAAATATTAATTTAAAATTAAGAAAATAGATTTCTCTAAAATGATGGTGAATGAAGTGATCAGACTTTTTTAGCCCAATGTAATTAAACTATTCACATCATTATTAGAAACATAGAGTGTTCATCTTTGATCTCTGATATGTTGCTCCATCTCTCTATCAAAATTTCTGATGGTCAATGCTTGTTTTTTTATCATTAATATCACACTATGACTATTATTCTCTCTTTAAGACTTAATAAAGAAAGGAAACTCAGGAGTGGCTGATCTCAACAGAACAGTTCTTTTAAGCAGATTTTTCTTTGAACTGTGTAAGAGTAACTGGGTGGCACTGGTGGAAAAGTCCCAGAAAATTTTTCTATGTTTTGTTATCACTAATATGCACTAATAAATTTCTACTAAAGTTAAAACTCATGTAACAGTGCTTTGCAACATAAAGGAATCAGAGTTATTTCATAGTCTCTTTTTTTTTTTAAGTTCTAGTTGTCAAATTTAGGGAGGTTGTGATAATTTCTAAATTTAGGTTTTTTTTTTTCCAAATTTAGGGAAGTTATGATAATCTCAGCATTAAATAAGGAAACTAAACCTAAACTAATATACCTTGCCTAATCTGTAAATTATTGTAATGAATATGAACTCAGAATTAAGGACTACATGTCTATAATAAATTGGTATAATAATAAAAAAAGACAGTAAAGAAAATAACAGAAAATGGATAGTGGTAGATCTCAAAGAAATACAAGATAGAGGGGCCGGAGCAGTGGCATGGAGCAATAATGCATCTATCTGCCTTGCCAGTGCTAGCCTTGGATAGACAATGGTTCAATCCTGTGGCATCCCATATGGTCCCCCAAGCCAGGAGCAATTTCTGAGTGCATAGCCAGGAGTAACCCCTGAGCGTCACCAGGTGTGGCCCAAAACAAACAAACAAAAACAAGACAGAAAAAGAAAGATTAATTTTAATTTTAATTTGCTTTCATAAAAGGGATCCTTTGGTGTTTTCATAACTTACAAGACAATTTTATAATTTAAACTTTTTCTAAAGTTAAGACTTTCCATAGACAAATGTATAAATCCTTTGAACCATGTGGATATAAAGATAGAATAAAGGGCACTTTAAAAAATACATACTGACATTTTTCTGTGTCTCTTGATACAAACTGGTTGTGTGCTGGTGAAATGAAAAAAGATAGGAATCAAAGAAAAAAAACTTGGAACAGAAAGCTTTGCATCAGTGAGTGTGTGGGGAAAAAAAGGAATATATTCAGTAGAGAACCAAAGACCAACCAAGTCTTTGGAGGAGAATTTATCAGACAACTTGCCTTAGGACATGAATCCGAGTACAGTAAAGAAGTTAAACTTCAGGGTTTCATGGCTAGAGAGTTATACTACAAAATAAAAATTTGTCTCGCTAATGTTACTTTAAATTCATAATTCATTAGTAATTTTAAAGAAGAATATTTTATTGTGGCATTTCCAAATAACTTGTGCTTACACTTATTTATAAACCCAACCTATCATTTTTATGAATATGAGTTATATTTTATTGTCAAAATATAATAGTGTCTGATAATTCCTTTTGCATATTATATTTTAATTGTTGTTTTCATTAACCATCACAAATGTGCCATAAAATTTTGCCTTCTCTCCTGATGTAAAAAACTTTGGAACAACAAAGTTTATATCAAAAATTGCTACTAAACTTTACCATTTAAAAGTTCAGCTACATAGTATGTACCCATATTTATTTATTGCATGGACATTGCTGTGTTAAATTTGATTATTGTACCAGTTGCTTCCCATATAGCTGACCTGGGTTCTCTCTCCAGCACTACAGAGGTCCTTCTAAGCACCACCACGGGTGATCCCTGAGCACAGAGCAAGGAGTAACCCTCAATACTGCTGGGAAAGGCATCCAAACAAAATAAAAAGTTTTATTTTTGTTTGAGTATACTTATAATTTCTTATCCAATATAATTAGTTATTGGTTCCATCCTTGTTAAAAAATTTTTATTTTATTGCCTATTTACAGGATTTTCCTAGATTTTATTATTGCAAAAACAATTTGAAAGTGAACAGGAGTGCTAGGGCTTTGATAAGAAAGAAATGTGTTTCTGAGTGCGTTCATGAACCAAGATTTACTAACAGGATGTCTTCAACTTACTAATAGATTTGCTGCACATATTACTTTTTTTTTTTTTTTTGATTTTTGGGCCACATCCAGTGACGCTCAGGGGTTACTCCTGGCTATGAGCTCAGAAATTGCGCCTGGCTTGGGGGACCATATGGGACACCGGGGGATCGAATCGTGGTCCGTCTTAGGTTAGCGCAGGCAAGGCAGGCACCTTACCTCTAATGCAACCATGCAGACCCCACACATCAATTTCTAAGACTGTTGTTCAGAAACAGGAACTCCTGTTTCTATAGGAAGTAGATTGTGTATGATCCACACCAATCCTCAAAAGCTTATTTAACTATGTTGTAACTAATATAATTAATATAATCTTGGGATCTCTTGCCTGGGTTCAAATTTCTGAGATCTTCTAAATCTGTAATAGGGAAGTAACACATAAGTGTCCCAATAACAATTACCATGGAAAGACATCAAGAAATATTTTACAGTATGAACTCAGCATCTCTAAAAATTTCTGATCATGGGGCTGAAGCAATAGTACTGTGGTATTGCATTTACCCTGTATGAGGTCAGCCTGCGATGGATTTGGGTTCAATCACTGGCATCCCATATGGACCAAAAAAAAACCCCCAAAACAAAAAATTAAAAAATTCATAAAATAAAAATTTCTGACCAGGTGTTCTATGAAGAGCTGAATGGATAAAAGATAGGTTCTTGAAGGACTGTTATCTGTGGAAATAACTAAAGAGTAGCATAATCTGTATTATTTCAAATTATTATTTATACATTGTTATTACTAGTGCTAAAATAAAAGAATCAATGAAATGATTGCTTTTAACATAATATTCTTGAGCAAATCTTTTTTGTGAATTTGCAAAATCACTTCATCTTCATATTACTACTAATTAAGTAGTAATTTTTAAAAAAGAAATATAATTTTGAACACCACGAGAGTAGTGTCAGTAATGCTAAAATAAAGATGGGGATATATGCTTATTTTACATGGTCTGACCAATGCATTGTGAAATCATTTCAATTAACAATCTTAATATGAATTAAAATATTACAAAATTTTTAAGTATCCAAATGTTACCTAATTGCTCAGTTGTTTGACTGAAGCTGATCATCAAAATATATTGGAGAGACTGTAATAAAAATTACCATTAGGGACAGAGCCATATATAAAGGATAGGGCTCTTTCCTTGAACACTGCCAACCCAAGTTCAAACCCAGATATGAGTAAAGGCTCTGAGTTCACAAGGATTCATCCCTGAACATAGATCCAGTAACCAAAAAATATAACAAGCAAACAAAGAAAACAAAAAGTAATTTATAGGAATCAAAAATTACTCAAAAAAGCTTTATCATATGCTATGCATGATGGAGCCCTTGTTTTAAGCCCCAGTACTGCTGGTGCCCCATCCTCAAGCACCTAGCCCGAGTTTTCCCAGAATATTCCTATATATAGCCCCAAAGTAAACCTAAAAATTCAAAGAAAATAAATTGGAGGGGCCACATCCAGTGGTCAGGGGTTACTCCTAACTCTATGCTCAGAAACAACTCCTGGTAGGCTCTGGAGAACATAAGGGATGCCAGGTATCGAACCCGGGTCTGCCCCGTGTTGGCCACATGTAAGGTAAAGGCCCACCACTGTTCTATCTCTCCAGCACTTGCCCTCAAATTTTAGAATCATTCATTTGTACATATCTATGTCCCAGCTGTTGTAAACCTTGTAATGAATTAGTTTTGGACTCAAAAAATGAGTTCTTGCCAGAGAATTCTGGCAGTAAACATTCTTCTATAACCACAGACCAATGATAGTATTAGGATTGCCAGGGGACTTGACAATAGTATGTCTCAGTATTCAGTATAACGGCTTAACGTCAACATAAAGATGATCAGAGCAAGCAGGGCTTATTGTTCTACTCTGGTGAATGGTTTGTTAGGAGCGAGTTATGGAAATGAAGATAATTATATAAGAGTGCCAGAATGCTTCATCCATGAGAAAATGCGTAGCTCTTAAATAGATCATTCTGTAATCATAAGAAGCTTTTGCAGGGGGCATAGATTCCCTTCTTGAGAGGTTTAATATCTTTTGAGACATTGGGAGAAGTGTGCCTTTTTGAGCAAAAGTCAATTGGGATTTCTCCAAGATTGCAAAGCATCTTTTCAGTGTGACCCAAAGAATATAAAACTTTAATTTACAGGTTAGTGATCTTTTTTTATAAGAATGCTTTTCATAAGCATTCTTTCACAGACTTTCTTTTTATAAAACAAATATAAATTATCTATTTAATCCGAATAAGCAGTAAGTTGGAAATCATCTTCTAGAACATGTACAGAAAAAATATTTAAATATATTTGTAAATAGTTTAAAATGCTGTTATCTCTCTATCAATAAAATGCTATGTTTTTTTCCAGCTGGTTATGTAAAATTGGTTGAAGATTGTTAGTAATTTCAAAATACATCTACCACCAAAGTGCCAATATCCTTTACCACTGATCATTGGACATTTGCAGCTCAACTCCCTCAAAGCACATTGTCCTAATGGCCTCAGTTCTGTGTTGAGTACTTATAGAACTTTTTTATTTTGGATTTTGCCTGTTCATAGCTTCATTCATTTATATGTCACATATAAGTGAGATAATTCAATATCTGTCTTTTTATTTCTGATGTATTAAGTTTGAACTGGGACATTCTAGTTCCCTGTTATAACAAAGACAAAATTTTATTTTATATTTTTAAATAGAGTGCTTTCAATTCTTTACTCACTTAACTGGCTTTCTATACTGGGTTTGTTTTCAGATATTGAAAAATAAGCATACATATATCATTTTAAAGTACTGGATTTAAATAAATATCAAAGTGAATCTGTGGGATCACCTGCTAATTTTAATTTTTAAGGAATTTTCACTTTTTTTTGTTTTGTTTTTGGTTTTTGGGTCACACCCGGCAGTGCTCAGGGTTACTCCTGGCTCCATGCTCAGAAATTGCTCCTGGCAGGCACAGGGGACCATATGGGGCACCGGGATTCGAACCGATGACCTTTTGCATGAAAGGTAAACACCTTACCTCCATGCTATCTAGGTCTAAACTAATTGATATGCCCACAATTAGTGTACAAAGTATTCTTTTTTCTCAGCATCCATGAGAACATGTTTTATTTCTGATCTTTTATGTTGTGAGTTCTTTGTGTGTGTGTGTGTGTGTGTGTGTGTGTGTTTTGGTTTGAAGATTTTTTTTAATTTATTTTTTTATGTTCCAGGGATTCTTCTTTTTTTTCTTTTTTTTAATATTTTTTATTCTTTGGAACACCCCCTTCACCATTGCAACATTCCCACCACCAATGTCTCAAATCTCCCTCCCTCCCAACCCATCCCCACCTGTACTCCAGACAGGTTTTCCAGTTCCCTCATTCATTCACATGATTAGGGTAGTTCTCTGTGTAGTTGTTTCTATAACTGCACTCATCACTCTTTGTGGTGAGCTTCATGAAGTGAGCTGGAAGTCCCAGCCCTCCTCCCATTGTCTCTGAGGATTGGTGCAAAAATTACTTTTATTTTTCTCAGAACCCATAGATGAGTGAGACTATTCTGTGTGTGTGTCTCTCTCTCTCTGACTTATTTCACTCAGGATGGTAGATTCCATGTACATCCACGTATAGGAAAATTTCATGATTTCATCTCTCCTGACGGCTGCAAAATATACCATTGTGCATATATACCACAGTTTCTTTAGCCATTCGTCTGTTGAAGGACATCTTGGTTGTTTCCAGAGCCTGGATATTGTGAATAGAGTTGCAATAAATATAGGTGTGAGGAAGGGATTTTTGTATTGTATTCTTGTGTTCTTAGGATACGTCCCTAGGAGTGGAATAGCTGGATCGAATGGGAGCTCAATTTCCAGATTTTGGAGAGATCTCCATATCGCTTTCCATAGAGGTTGAACTAGACGGCATTCCCACCAGCAGTGGATAAGAGTTCCTTTCTCTCCATATCTCCAAAAGCACTGATTTTTCTCATTCTTTGTGATGTGCACCAATCTCTGTGGTGTGAGGTGATATCTCATCATTGTTTTGATTTGCATCTCCCTGATGATTAGTGATGAGGAGCGTTTTTTCATGTACCTTTTGCCCATTTGTATTTCTTTTTTTATCAAAGTGTCTGTTCATTTCTTCTCCCCATTTTTTGATGGGATTAGATGTTTTTTTCTTGTTAAGTTCTGTCAGTGCCCTGTATATTTTGGATATTAGCCTCTTATCTAATGGGTGTTGGGTGAATAGTTTCACCCACTCGGTGGGTGACTCTTGTATCCTGGGCACTATTTCTTTTGAGGTGCAGAAGCTTCTCAGTTTAATGTATTCCCATCTGTTGATCTCTGCTTCCACTTGTTTGAAAAGTGTAGTTTCCTCCTTGAAGATGCCTTTCATCTCAATGTCATGGAGTGTTTTACCGACGTGTTATTCTATATACCTTATGGTATCAGGTCTGATATCAAGGTCTTTAATCCATTTGGATTTTACCTTCGTACATGATATTAACTGGGGGTCTATGTTCGCTTTTTTGCAAATGGCTAACCAGTTCTGACAGCACCACTTGTTGAATAGGTTTTCCCTGCTCCACTTAGGATTTCTTGCTCCTTTGTTAAAAATTAGGGGCCCGGGAGATAGCATGGAGGTAAGGCGTTTGCCTTTCATGCAAAAGGTCATCGGTTCGAAT
>PVKC010036841.1:0-13262 GCA_004027635.1 Crocidura indochinensis
CCTGGCTCCATGCTCAGAAATTGTTCCTGGCAGGCACGGGGGACCATATGTGGCACCGGGATTCGAACCGATGACCTTTTGCATGAAAGGCAAACGCCTTACGTCCATGCTGTCTCCCGGGTCCCCATGATAATTTTCATTGTTTCTTTTGAATAAGCCTTTTTGGAAAATAATCTAAAATAGATTCATTTACATGAAAATTCAAATGTGAAAGCATTGTTAATGTCAGTTGATTTCTCAAAGAAAACAATTTTATAAACATGAGTTTTTTTTTTCTTTTCTTAGTACAACATTTTTTGGGGCCACACCCTGTTATGTTCAGGGGATACTCCTGGCTATATGCTCAGAAAGATCCCTGGCATGGGGAGCCATTTGGGACTCCGGGGATCAAAATATAGTCGGCCCTAGGTCAGCAGCTTGCTATGCAAACAAATGCCCTACTGCTGTGCCATCACTCTGGCCACCTTAATGCAACTTTCTTTTTATCATAATAAATTTTAGAAAACCCAAATAGGTAATTAATGGGGAAAAAAAGAACAACATGAACCTGTTGCATAAAATCAGTTTAAACTAGACTCAACAAAAGTAAACATTGTTACTTATCTCTTGCCAAGTTTTTTTTCTTGATGGATTAGTTCTAAAGGTCTAAATAGCATCACTGATGTTCAGCAAAATTGTCATTATTCACTCATTTATAATGAAGTTTAATAGCTATAATCCAGTGACAGTATCTATTGTATTATGTGTTTTTTTTTTTTGTTTGTTTCTTTGGTTTTTTGGTTTTTGGGTTTTTGGGTCACACCCTGTGATGCTGAGGGATTACTCCTGACAATGAGTTCAGAAATCGCTCCTGGCTTGGAGGGCCATATGGGATGCCAAGGGATCAAACCATAGTCCATCCTAGGCTAGTGCACAGAAGGCAGATGCCTTAAGGCTTGCACCACCACTTGGGCCTCATAAAATTCAATTTTATTCCAAAAAATAAAATAAAATAAAATAAACTCTGCTTATAGCTCTAAAAACATTGTTACATTGATTGACTCAGACTGCTTAGGAAAGCAAGTCCATTTAATTTAATGGAAGAATTACGTATGTTTGAAAATGTCATAATATAATTTAATTAGTATTGAACCATATAGTGATACTTTCCCTTATTATAATCCTTTTACTCTTGTATCAAAAGTTAAAGAGCAATAAAGTAGATTAATATGCAATTTTAGACAAATAGAGAAAAATATGACAAAATTGTTTTAAAGATATATAGATTTATATATGATAATGTATCAGTAAATTGAAGCATTCATGTGTACTCAAAATAAATATCTTGCTTTTAACAGTATAAAACAATGCAGAACTTAACATGATAAAATGATTTCTGGATCAAAACTGTTTTTATTTTTTAATTTTAAAAAACAATTGCTTTATTTAAGCACCATTTTTACACATTTCTACACATTCATTTTTGGGTTTCAGTCATAAAAGTACACCACCAGTCACCAGTGTCCTTTCGCATCTCTAATGCCCACTATTTTCCTTCAAACCTATCACCTACCTCCACCTGGGATATCAGGACTCTCTCTCTCTTTCTTTTACTCTTTCCTTTTTGACACAGTGATTTTTAATATTGTTAATGAAAAAGGTGCCATAAATGTCACATTATTCCCTTTTAGCAACAGATTTTTGTCCAGAGTGATTAGTTCTAACCATAATTGAAATAGTGGATTCTACTCTACCCTAACTTCACTTACCATTCTTTGTTACAAGCTTCCTATTATGGACTGGTCTTCCTGACCCCTATCTCTATTGTCTCTGGATATAATCACCATGCTGTGCTTTATATATGACAAATGATTGACAATTCTATGTCAATTCCTCTCTCCCTGACTCATTTCATAATGAGTCCCTGACTCAGCATAATACTCTCTAGATCGATGTATAAACATATTTCATGATTTCATTTTTACTTTTGCAATTTCATTATAATCCATTGACTGGATATACCACAGTTTCTTTAGCCACTCATCTGTTGTTGTGCACGTGGATTGTTTCCAAATTCTGGATATTGTAAATAGTACTGCAGTGATGATATTAAAACTTTATTAGCATATTTGTGAAGTTTTTTAATATAACAATATTTTTATTTAAGCAACATGATTGCAAATATGTTAGTAGTTTAGTTTCAGTCATAAAAAGAATACCGTCTTTCACTAGTGCAACATTCTCACCACCGATGATCCCCATATTCCTCCTACCCCAATCCCTGCATGTATTTGAGACAGGTGTTCTACTTCTCTTAGTCATTACCATTGTCATGATAGTTGTTAGTGTAAATATTTCTCTAACTGTAGTCAACACTCTTTGTCTTATCATGGGCCAGTTCTTCTCACCCTCATCTCTATTGTCATTGGGTATTATCACAATAATGTCTTTTATGTTTCTTAAAACCTATTGATGAGTAAGACTATCCTCTATCTATCTTTCTCCATATGCATAATTTTACTCAGCATAAGAGTTTCCTTGTCTATCCATGTATAGGAAAAGTTCATGACTTCATCTCTCCAGATGACTTCATAGTATTATATTGTGTAAATATACCACAGTTTCTTTAGCTATTCATCTATTGTTGGGCAACTGGGTTGTTTCTAGATTCTGGCTATTGTGAATACCACTTCAATGAATATAAATGTGCAGAAGGCATATTTGTATTGCCCTTAAGGTATATCCCTAGGAGTGGTATAGATGGATCATATGGGAGTTCAATTTCTAGTTTTTTGAGGAATTTTCATATTGTTTTCAATAAAGCATCTAGACGGCATTCCCAATAGCAGTGAATAAGAGTTCCTTTCTCCCCACATCCCACCAGCATTGATTGTTCTTGTTCTTTGTGCTGTATGCCGTTGTGAGATGGTATCACATCATTTTCATTTGCATATCCCTGATAATTAGTGATATGGAGTATTTTTTCATGTGTCTTTTGGTCATTTGTATTTCTTCTTTGAGGAAGTTTCTCTTTATTTTTCTCCCCATTTTTATGGTGCTAGCTATTTTTTTAAGATGTGTCAAGAACTTGTATAGCTTACATATTAGTCCCTTTCTGATTAGTATTGGGTGAATATTTTCTCCATTCTAAGGGTGTCCTTTGTATTTATGTCACTATTTTTTTTGAGGTGCAAAAGCTTCTCAGGTTAATATAGTCTCATTTGTTCATCTTCTCTTCCACTTGTTTGGAGAGCTTTGTTTCCTCCTTGAAGATGCCTTTATTCTCAATGTCATGTAGAGATTTATGTATACGTTGTTTCATATATCTTATTGTTTCGGGTCTGATATCAAGGTCTTTAATCTATTTGGATTTGACCTTTGTGCATGTTGTTAGATGAAGGTCTAAGTTTGCTTTCTGCAAGTGGCTCACCAGTTGTCCCAACACCACTTGTTGAAGAAGCTTTCCTTACTTCATTTGCATTTCTTGCCACTTTATCAAAGATTAATTGGTTGTATGTCTGGGGAACATTTTTTGAATACTCAAGCCTATTCCATTGATCTGAAGACCTGTCTTTATTCTAATACAATGCTGCTTTAATGACTTTTGCTTTGTAGTACAATTTAAAATTTGGAAAAGTGATGACTCCCATATTCCTTTTCCTATTCATGGCTGTTTCATATACCAAATGTGTTTTTTTTTTTTTTTTGGTTTTTGGGCCACACCCAGTGACGCTCAGGGGTTACTCCTGGCTATGCACTCAGAAGTCGCTCCTGACAGGCACGGGGGACCATATGAGAACCGGGGGATGGAACCGTGGTCCGTCCAAGGTTAGCGCGGTAAGGCAGGCACCTTACCTGCAGCGCCACCGCCCGGCCCTCCAAATGTGTTTTAAGACACCTTTATCCACTTATTTGAAGAAGGCCATGAATATCCTTAGAGAAATTGCATGAATATGTACAATACTTTGTGGAGTATTGTAATTTTAATGATAGTATTCCCCCAGTCCATGAACAGGGTATGTGTCTCCATTTCCTTTGTCCTCTCTTATTTTTTGAAGTAATGTTTTGTAATTTTCTTTGTTTTGGGCTTTTACCTCTTAAAGGAAGTTGACTTCAAGTATTTGAGTTTGTGTGGCACTCATGTAAATGTAATTTTAATTTCTTCTTTATTATTATTTGTGTATAAGAAGCCATTGATTTTTGTGCATTAATTTTGTAGACTGCCACTTTGCTCTATGAATCTATTTTTCCTAGAAGCTTTTTGATAGTATTTTCTATTTATGGTGTCATGTCATCTGCAAAGAGTAAGAACTTGACTTTTTCCTTTCCTATCTGGATGTTCCTGATATCTTTTCTTGCCTAATTGATAAGGCAAGAACTTTCATTAATATGTTGAATAGGAGTGGTGAAAGGGGACAGCCTTGCATTGTACCAAATTTTAGAGGAAAGTTTTTAACTTATCTCAACTGAGAATAATATTTGCTGTTGGCTTGTGGTAAATGGCCTTAACTATATTAATAAAAGTTCCTTGTATTCCTCTTACTGAGAGTTTTTTTCAAGAATGAGTGTTGCATCTTATCTAATGCTTTTCTCTGCATCTATTGATATGATCATATGGTTTTTCTTTTTTTTGGTTAATATGGTGTATTATATTGATTTATTTTCCTATCATAAACCATTTTTGCATTCCTGGAATGAAACCTACTGGGACATGTTATATGACCTTCTTGATGAGGCCCCAATATGTTGCTATTTATATACCTCTTAACAACTTTTATAACTTATCTTATTTGAAAATAACTGCTACATATTAGTCATAGAAGTGAAAAAGTAAAAGATAATTTTGCATATCAATTATATCTTTACATTAAATTATATAAAATGGTATGTAAAATATTAAGAAAAATTTGTATTATATACTCTGGAGAGAATTGTCAAAATAGGTGGAATATGGGGGCAATCTATATTTATTTTAAAGAATAATTCATATACATATTCTTTGAGTCCAGTAATTTTAATTTCTACATTACCTTAGATATATTTAAAATGTTATTCCTCAAAAAATTTTAAGACAACACACAATAGACTTTTTTGCATTGTTATAAAAGCAATGCGAACACAGTCCCTACTTGGGCCAAAAGCACTAAAGTTGGAAAATATATGACCAAGCAATAAATGCTTAAACAGCAATCTGTGTAATATAGATGATTAACTAAAATCTTACAATATTTTATATTCCAGGTATGTATCAAACTGCAGGAGTCATGTAAAATGCATTCCCTGATGAAGACTGCATGTCATGCAGAAAGGTCTTTTAAGGAAACTTCCATATGATGAGCCATAATAATAAATCAGCCAAATGATGCTCCTCTCTGGCTGATGAAAGGAAATTCTCCTTAAGATCAATCATCATGAACAAGCTGACAAAGAAGTAACCTCACTCCTGATCTTGTGCCAGACACTGTGGAAGATTTCACGCATCCTTGAAATGCAACTAGTGTAAAATTGCACATTCCTTCTGTAGACAATTTGATGCTGAGAGAGGAAAGAAAGAGAGAGATAAATAGAGAGAGAGAGACTTTTGACCTCAAGCAAGGTGGAGCATAAATCTGGTCAGAAAGAGATAACCCAGGTTCATAAACAAGTGGCAGGAAGGGGTTTGCAGCTAGAAAATTTTGGTAGAATTTCCACATCTTTCTGACCTGACCTCAACAACAACACTGGAGGTGTTTGCTGGGAAGTCAGCATAGATAAGCTTAATGTCTTGAATTAATATTCAGATATTTCCTAAGTCCCATCTCAGTCAGCACCTGTCCCAAGCACACTGTATAATCTGGAATTGTGCCATCAATCTTACAAGAGCAGAAATTGCCATGAGTGAAGAATTTATTTACAAATGGATTATGGCTCAGAACATTCTCCTTCTATGGAGAAATTCTATCTTAACTCTGATGTACCAATTGAACTGTAATGAAATCATGATTGCCAATATGATCGATAAAAAGTAAAAAATTCAGTTAATGATATATATTTTTTTTTGGGTCACACCCGGCAGTGCTCAGGGGTTACTCCTGGCTCCATGCTCAGAAATTGCTCCTGGCAGGCACGGGGGACCATATGGGGTACAGGATTTGAACTGATGACCTTTTGCATGAAAGGCAAATGCCTTACCTCCATGCTATCTCCCGGGCCCCCAGTTAATGATTCTTAAGATAGAAAATAGATTATTTTTACTGGAATACCAAGTGAAGTTACTAATTTTACTTATTCCTAATTAAGATGGATGCTTGATTTAAGTAGGATGATCCATTGTAAATGATCATTATTACTCATTAGTCTCGAAATAGCTCCACATTCCCCATCTGCCCCGAGGTCACAGTCTGTGGGGAGAAAATTGCTGACGAGCAGAGACTCCACTTGGGTCTTGGCTCTGGGACTAGTTCCTGACTTTGAGCAAGTTATTGAATTATTGTGAATTTTGTTTTCCTAGAATCAAAGGTAATGTTTGCCCTTGATAAGATCTAAAATTTCAGCATCCAACTTTTTGAAACTTTCTCTTCTTGTCTCTCACTTAGTGAAGAAACTTCTTGTATTATGAGTCTTGCCAAACAAACATATCAGACCCAAAAATAATATGTAGAAATTATTCTTGTCGACTTTAATTTTGTTCTTAACAAATCCAATATTCTCATAAACTTGTTAAAACTTGCCATCTTATGCATATTTTACTTAAACAGAAAAGTATGCTCAGTAATCATTTCATCATCTTTATTTAAAAAAAATTAAGCAGAGATTTACACAGTATAGGCTTCTTTTGTAGTCACTTTTCTTATGTTTCAGCTTGCCTCCAGTGAAACTGAATTGTTTTCTCAGAGATTTTTAAAAGACAGATTATCAGGTGGATCTCCAGTGATTGTATGTAAATGTTTTAACAAGTAAATGTTTTAACAAGTCATACAATACTTTATTTAAACAAGATTAATAAAAACTCTTATGAGAAACATTCAAGTTTGATACTTAAAGCTTTCATTAATGAATAAAGCACAGCATATTTAAAATATGATTTATTAATACCAAATTTTAGTAATGATGAAAATATTTTCATTTATTTTCCTCACATGGACATTACTGAAATGGATCTATAGATAAGAATTTTACTTTCTGATACTTATCTGTCACTAAAATCTTTTTATAGATGATAATAATTTTCTAATTCTTATTAAGGTATAATGGTAAACACTCTATAGTATTGTTCATACCACATAACTGCTCTTGTTTCTCACCTGGAAATCATTGTACTCGCCAACAGTAATCTAAAATTCAGTGGAAAAAGATGAATGACCTTGTAGGTTACTTCTTTTTCTCATCTTTCAAAACAACAGTCTGTGCTTAAAGTGAAAAAGATACATCTGTGAGATTATAGATTCCAACATATGTAGTTTAATGTAGCATCGTTTTGCTTCTAGCTCTGGGGAGGACAAAGACCTAAAAATGAGTGACTGAGTATTCTAACAGCTCCTTGATGTTGCTGGTAAGACAGTTCCAGAAGACAGAAGTGATATATCAAGCTCAAAGAATATAATAAAATTTAAAGAAACTATATCAACAACATCTCTTCTATGTAGGAGGAACTATTTCTGTTCCCTTCTTGCCTTCCCATCATTCTTCCCACAGAATCAGAACAATTAAGAAGTTGCTATCTCTGTTCCTTATCTAACACTCCTGAGGGATGGATAATACTTCCCCTACATTCTACAGTGTGGTCCTTTCTGCTCAAGTTTCCCAGCACCCAAGACAACCAATTGCTCTTTCAAGTATAATTGTATGTGGGTAAAATTCCTGTGTTATAGACAAATAGAAAAAGTGAAAGATGGTCTTTCCTCTATGATGAGCACTTGGATCGAGTGGAAAGTCACCAATTTGGGATGCATAATGGCCTCAGCTTCAAAAACTAGACTCCATCTCTTGTACCCAATTAGAGAATATCAATGACAATATACACTGTGCAGACAATCATTACTATCATTTAAATTGGACTCATTAGAGACTTGGCCTAACCACATGCATCTAAATGTCTTGTCCTGACAGTAAAATTAGTAAGTATAAATCTTCAGTATATTTATTTATTATTACAGAATGATAGCTACTACCTTCCTTTGTTGGAGAGGGGTGGCACTTCAATGTTGACTCAGAACAATATGGTGTTGCATATCAAATCCTGCCTCCTACATACAGGACTTCTAGACTGTCTTTTGTGCTGTCTCCCAAAACCAAGTCTATAACTTGCTAAAGGACAAGTTTCATAAAACAGACAATGACATACATTTCAGGCCATCAAAGTTAGTGATGGAGCAATGAAAATGACCATGAGGTCCCCTAAGCATGTCCTTTTCCCTGAATAACAGATCTGCCCACCCTCATATGCCAGTTCAATTGGAACTTGCAAGAGCTCAACTCAAGCATTTAATTTCTTCTGTAAATAAAAGGTCCAACTGGCCAGCATATTTTGCTTCAGAATATAGAATGACATAATGTTTACTTCCAAAGAAAACCAGCCTTTATATATGCATACATATATGTGTTTACATATATATATTTATAAATATCTATATATTATATATTTGTTTAAGATATTTTCTGGGCTCTTGTTGATTGAAAATCTAATTACAAGTCTAATTCATGAATTTGTACTATATATTCTCATGCTGAATTAATGTTCGCTAGACAGATCTGAACAAATACTTTACATATTAAGTTCCTATCCCAGTAAAAATGTGGCTGAGAATCTATAGCCAAATTTATAATCTGGCTTGACAGATTTCATTGGTGATTACATTGAGTGTATCAACTGAAATCACTAACTTTTAAGGTCCTCCCTCCCCATCCCATTGCTCCTCAGAATATTTCAACTGCTCTTAGGTTCTTCTCTGGACAGGGTGACTTTAAACCATATGGCTCTATTTCTAAATGGAATGGCTCTATTTCTTTAAAGAAATGAGTTCAGAATATGAAAGCTGGATAAGGGGAAGAACTTGCCTCCAAAACATAACCTAAGATATACTTGTGGTTTTGATCAACCCAGTGTCTGCTCCTTGTTCAACCAAACCAAAACAGAGGTGTTTTCTGTCCAATCAAATCTCTTACTCCTTCATCCTTTTAATATTAATGCTACTGTCTATTTCAATCTGCCCAAACTCTAATTCCCACATGCATTCTTGGAAAGAACAAGTAAAGAGGTTCAGGAGTGGGGAGAGAAAGGACAAAGGGAGATGTTATATAATTCAGGATTGCTAGTTCTGAAGAGGGAGAGTATCCTTTCTGATTTACCAGAGTATTGGTCAAGATGGATGTGTAATGGGTGTACTCCTTTCAAGAAAACACCAAATTAAATTTTCAAGTGTCTTTTTCTTTTGTTTTCTTGTGTGCAGAGCATATTAGCACTGTGGTTGTGGAGCAATGCAATACCTGGGATCAACTTAAACCAGGAAATTTGCTCTAAGACTTGAATCCCCACTCGAGTCCAGACCCAGGTCACAGTATTGTTTTTCTTATATAACTTTTATCATCTCCTTTGGCTTCTTCACTTTTATAATATTAGAGGCATTAAAATTCAAGATTTTGCTTTTTAAGAAGACCAATGAATCTTTCCAAAATGCTTTACTCTTTTTGTAATCAAGCATTCTGAAAGTTCATGTTTTCTTAACATTGCTTGTTGTCAGATTTCTAATAAACAGAACATATTGCTCTTATTTAATCCCAGACTGCATTTGAGTCAAATAAACATAGTTTCTCAAGTCAAATATCAAGGGTTTTGATAACTTATTTTTTCAGTTACCAGGTATCAAATGAGCAATCTCATTCCTTGATTAAGCTACATATTTTCAATATACTTCTATCCAAAATAAAAATAAAATGGTGGATACATGTCTTTCAATATGAAATAAAACAAAAATGGTGGAAATGTATATCTATCAAAATGAAATAAAGCAAAAATAGCACAAATATATCTTCATAATTACTTTCACACTTTTCAAGTATAAAGTTAGAAGTTTCAAGTCTTCTGACTTTTCATTTGTTCTGCAGTTTTTAACATAAAATAACTTTTGGTTGTATCTTATTCTCTAAAATCTACAAAAATTGTGTTCAACAGTTTCATGTCAAATAACATTTATATTTTGAGTTTGATTTTACTACAAAACAATGAGAATTCTACGTAAGTGCTTTCCTTCCTTCTACCTAAAAGCAGGTTCTGAAAATCAATGGTCATTCAAGAGGCCTATGTCTCATATTTTTCTTAATAAAGATCATTTTATGAAAACATGTTGTACCTATTTTTCTTAACCCAGATAGTATTTTCTAAAATAAATATTGTAAAACTAATCTTTGAATATATTCTGTCTAGGTAAATATAAAAAGAAACACAAATTGCATTTCCAAGGATTTCATACAGTGAACTATCCTTTGAGGAAGTGAAAGAGGGCTTGGCAAATCCAATGGTAGTCAGGGTTTACTCATGAGTTTCCATTCATGAATCACTTCAAGTAGGGTTGGAATTAGCTTGCATATAGGCTCTATCATAACAATCAAAGTTCTTCTATTGATCACCTCCACATTACCCGTGTGTATCTTTACTCTGCCCAGTTCATAGTCATAATATGTGATAGAGTGCACTCTTGCTAAAATGAATGAGTGTGGCTCTTCACTGAAGCTGCTTAGTTCACTATGTTATCTGAACACACAAAAATACAGTCTTCAGTACACATGTGATTGCGAGTGGGGAAAGAATTCTTTTGATTTCTTTTTTTCTGATGAGGAACAGAACAGTTCATGTTCATAGAGGATACACAAAAGTATTCATGGGTCTTTGTTTAGTTTTTTTTTTTAGAACACTGCATACAGGACAAATCCTAACATGCTGGACTATCTTTTTTATCATCTTGGTGAACAGCATTAAACAATAGATAGAAAGTCTTCTCCAAAGGAACCACACTTATTGAATTGTTTAGTATCAGAGTTATATTTTCTTGGGTAAAACAATTTTTAGACAGGTATTTACTCTTCTTGTTGCCTCTTGGATACTAGAACATGAGGACCTGGCATAGACATACATAAGCACACACACACACACAATGCTAACATCTGTTAATGCTGTTAATTGTGAGTAAGACATATCTGTCCCTTATGCCTCCGGCCTTTATGTAGTAGTAATAGAGTAATTTGAATATATCAATATATTTCTTTTGACAGAAAAGAAATAGAGATATTCACAAACCTATTATTCTTAATAGTGTAAATTATTAGTGAACATGATAAAAATAGGTATCATCATTGATATGGACCCATTATGTCCTCATCCAAATGATTGAATACTTATTTGGGGGGTTACAGCAAGTGGTACTTATGGCTTGCTCCTGTATTTACATTCAGATTTTTTCACAGTCATTGAAAATTAGGATAGCCAAGGCATTGCTTAGTAAATTGATTGAACACAAATTAATCATCTGAATCATGAAATATTTACCTTAAAAAATGGACCTCTAAAAAATCTAAACAAAACCCCATGAAAAATTTTGAGTATCCTCTAGGAATATGAAACTTTCTGTTTCTCCTCAGAAAACAAGCATCAAAAGAATACTTTTCCCACTTGCAATCACTTTGTACTGAAGACTTGTGTATTGTATTCTTATATTCTTGTGCTTTCAAATGGCATAGGCAGAGCAGCTTCAGTGAAGAGTTCCACTTGATCATATTGACAATAGTGCACTCTATCGCATATTCTGACTATGATCTGGGCACAGTAGGATTCCAGGGTATCTTGTGGAGGTGATCAATAGAAGTACCTTCATTGTGATGATGGTACCTATATACAAGCTAATTCCAAATTCATTAAAATGTTTAAAATATGTATATATCTTATATTAATTTCATCTAAGGAAGCTATGGAAGAAGAAAATTGTTATTAAGAGAGTAATGATGGGCAATTAATTGATCAGTCATTTTTTTCATTTTTTTTTTTTTTTGGTTTTTTGGGTCACAACCAGCAGTGCTCAGGGGTTATTCCTGGCTCCATGCTCAGAAATTGCTCCTGGCAGGCACGGGAGACCATATGGGGCACCGGGATTCGAACTGATGACCATTTGCATGAAAGGCAAACGCCTTACCTCCATGCTATCTCCCGGGCCCCTGATCAGTCATTTTTTAAATATTAGAGAGGAGAACCTTACCATCCTACTGAAGAGTACTTTCTTTTTTTTATTTGGTTCAGTTAAAGGAAAATAAATTTAGGTTTACACTGATCTTTCTGATACTTTTTTTCTAAAGATAATTCTAATAACACAATGTGAAAATTTTATCAGATGTTATTCTTCCATCCTGACTAAACTTCATGGTACTAGTAAAATAGCCATTAAATGAATGACCCAAACATGTTCACTTTAAGTTGACTTGAGTCCAGAAATCTTTTCATCACATAATCTAAATATACTTTTAAACTGAATTATACCTTAATTATACCTTAATTATAATTTATGTTGCTTGAGGATAATGCACTGATTAGTTATAAATATTTATATGAATAATTGTAAAATTATTGATTAGTGTTTTATACTTTATTTTATACTTGCAGTGAATACCATATATGAGTTTGAAGTAAAATGATATTTAAAAATAAAAACTGATTTTGTTTTATTTCATCATATTGGCTGATTTCCACATTATGTTTATTCATGTGTCTATTTAATTACAAAATTTGTATACATATATCATTTACATGTATATGTACATTAATGTATACATATATTAACATATGTACTACATTTGCATTGTATTACCTATGATATTTGTACATTTATGGTTGTATATTAATATGAATAGTCCTATATATCTGTGCATATTGCATATATTTACCTGTGGAGTTTTTAAATTCAGAAGATTTGAAACTAGGATAATTAACTAATTGACTAATGTTTTAATATATTAAAACATTGCACAAAAATACACATGAATTCACACAACAGCAAAATCATAACTGCATTTAGTATCATACTAATTTTTGTGATTCTAGCATCAAAATTCAGCATTCAGAACTCACTTAACAATGACACCTGCTAATTCAAAAATCTATACTGATAAATGTCAGCTCAGGCTATTTTTGATGTTATTTTCACAGGTTCTTCTGAATGTAGTTTAGAATTCACAAAATGTGTAATGTTAAGCTTACTTGAGTGGAATGTAATCAGTTTATCAAATTTCAAGTATATAGACATATATATATATATATATAT
>PVKC010036842.1:0-13130 GCA_004027635.1 Crocidura indochinensis
GTTTTTGGGTCACACCTGGCAGTGCTCAGAGGTTACTCCTGGCTCCATGCTCAGAAATTGCTCCTGGCAGGCACAGGGGACCATATGGGGCACCGGGATTCGAACCGATGATCTTTTTCCTGAAAGGCAAACGCCTAACCTCCATGCTATTTCCCGGGCCCCAAACATTTTTTTTGTTTGTTTTGTTTTTTGGGGGGGGCCACACCCAGTGATGCTCAGGGGTTACTCCTGGCTATGCGCTCAGAAGTCGCTCCTGGCAGGCACGGGGGACCATATGGGAACCGGGGGATCGAACCGTGGTTCGTCCTAGGCTAGCACAGGCAAGGTAGCAGGCACCTTACCTCCTGCGCCACCTCCTGGCTCCCTGAAACTTCTTTATCATCAAATTTAAACCAACATTGTCTTAATATATTTTTATAGCAGACTGTGCAATAGTCCTTTTCCATTTCACCATAATGGATCAAAACAGAGAATAAAGTGTATTCTTCATGGTTGTTCTTAGAGTCCATATGTACTGTGATAAGTCAAGATTTTTCTAAAGGAAAGCCAATGTAGGTCTGTAGTTTTTTCACCTTGCTGTCTTAGAAAATTTGTTTCAAATGTTTAAGAACACAGGTTGTAATTTCCAATTTTCTGTCCTTTTCAAGGAATCCTGCTGTGTGTCACAGCAATAAACCCTATTATTGTGTCTCAGTTCTTTATAAAACACTTTAAGGCAACCTTGCAACATGCATTTAGCTGTAGTTGTCAAAGGAAAGAATAAATGAGTAAAGATCTCCGATGTCTGAGATTCTTGGTAGCAAATGAAGCATTGAATTGTGGATTTAAGCTGGACTTGAAAAAGTTTAGCAATAATAGACTTGTTCAACTGTTTTTTTTTTTTTTTTATGTCCCTACCAAGCTTGTCTTGCAGCATTTTTTTGTTTTGTTTTTTGTTTGTTTGTTTTTTTGGGGCACACCTGGCAGTGCTCAGGGGTTACTCCTGGCTCCATGCTCAGAAATTGCTCCTGGCAGGCACGGGGGACCATATGGGGCACCGGGATTCGAACCAATGATCTTTTTCCTGAAAGGCAAACGCCTTACCTCCATGCTATCTCCCGGGCCCCTGTCTTTTGAGTCAACAGGATGATCATTATTTTCCTCAATATGCCTATCTATTAACTGCCTTAGCATATACTTGTCTCTGGGTACGCTAACATGCTAATCTAACTATGGCCTGGAAATAAGCAATAACTTGCTTTGAAGGCAGATTACTCTGCTTTGCCACACAACGGTGAAATGCAACCAGGAGATACATCAGGACATTCTAACTTCAACATAGGATATGTGCTAACACCAATATCTTCATTTATTGAAATCTAACAGTGAAAACCATGATTGAGAAGAGCCTTGAAGAAAGACTTTTGGTTTAGACAAATGAGTGACTAGAGCCTTTAGTTGTCTTTATGGCAGGTTGCTTTGTGGCCTGTGTTTTTTTTTTTTCTTTCTTTCTTTTTCTTTTTTTTCAACATTTGCTGCGCCTATACAAAATATTCTCAACCACTTTATCTTTTAGTTACAGACATCTGACCTTTTCTTAGAACCTTGGGATGTAAATTATTTGTTGTTTTGTTTTGGGGTCACACCTGGGGGCACTCAGGAGTTACTTACTCCTGGCTATCTGTTCAGAAATCACTCCTGGCATGGGGGATCATATGGATGCCAGGATTCAAACCATCTCTGGTCCTGGGTTGGCCGCTTGCAAGGCAAATGCCTTACCACTGTGCTATCTCTCCAGTTCCAGTTATTTTGTTTTCATATAAAGTCATTTAGTGGGAGATATTGGATTACTGGGTTTCTCCCTACTCTATTCATTCTCCACCCTAGGTTGTGGTCTGGCTCTTGCTAATAAAATGCCCAGATTTCAGGAAGACAAGGTATTCATTCTCCAGTCTTCTTCCACTAAGTTTCCTTCCTTCTTAGGAGTGTTGGAATTCCTGAACCTGTTCTTACCTACTTTCACTGTGTGAATTATTTCCTGCATTGGCATTTACTTCCATACACGTCTCTCTCCGGTCCTAGGTGGTTTTTTTTTTGTTTTTTTTTTTGTTTTTTTTTTTTTTTTTTTTTTTTTTTTTTTTTTTTGGTTTTTAGGGTCACACCCGGCAGTGCTCAGGGGTTACTCCTGGCTCCATGCTCAGAAATTGCTCCTGGCAGGCATGGGGGACCATATGGGGCACTGGGATTCGAACCGATGACCTTTTGCATGAAAGGCAAATGCCTTACCTCCATGCTATCTCCCAGGCCCATCTCCGGTCCTAGTTTTGGAGCCGAAGGTTTCATTCACTCCTTCGAAAGACCATATGAATTATCATTGTAGTTTCATGATTGTTACTCTTCTTTTTTCTTTTTTTTTTTGGTTTTTGAGTCACACCTGTTACTCCTGGCTCTATGCTTAGAAATTGCTCCTGGCTTGGGGGACCATTTGGGATGACAGGGGATTGAACCGCTGTTGCCCTAGGTTAGCGCTCTGTGCCACCACTCCGACCCCTCATGATTATTATTCTTTGATGTGTGAAAGATTCTAATTTTCATTTAATCTATTCTTCTGTGTCCTCTGTTTTGTTGTTTCAGTTTGTTTTTTAGGTCATACCCAGTGATTCTCAGGGGTTACTCCTGGCTATGCGCTCAGAAATCACTCCTGACCATATGGGACACCAGGGATAGAATCCAAGTCTGTCCTGGGTTGGCCATGTGCAAGGCATCACTGTGCTGTCACTCTGGCCTCTGGTCTTTTATTTCTATTTTTGTTTTCTTGGGTCACACTGGCAGTGCTTAGCAGTGTCAATATCAAATCTGTGTCTGCTGTGTGCAAGACAAGCACCTTATTGGCTTTATTATCTCTCTGGCCAGTGATATTTTTTATTAGTTTTTTTTTTTTTTGTCACACCCAGCAGTGCTCAGGGGTTACTCCTGGCTCTATGCTCAGAAATTGCTCCTGGCAGGCTCAGAGGACCATATGGGATGCCGGGATGCGAACCATCACCCTTCTGCGTGCAAGGCAAACGCCCTACCTTCATGCTATCTCTCCGCCCCAGTGATTTTTGTTTGTTTGTTTGTTTTTGGGACACACCCAGCGGTGCTCAGGGGTTACTCCTGGCTGTCTGCTCAAAAATACCTCCTGGCAGGCATGGGGGACCATATGGGACTCTGGGATTTGAACCAACCACCTTTGGTCTTGGTTCGACTGCTTGCAAGGCAAACGCCGCTATGCTACTTCTCCGGTCCCAGTGATTTTGTTTTTAACCAGGACCTCCTAAACAGTGTTTGAGGGACTTAGGGGTACACTCCTGCTTCTTCTTTGTAAGGACCTGATGACTCAGTGCTCATATCAGTGTTCAGAGGACTCTGCTACTTGAGGATCTAATTTAGGGTTTCAAGTATGCAGGCATGTGCTCCACCTCTTAAACTATCCCCTGGACTTTGTTCCCTGTGCTTTTGTGTCATTTTTAAGAGTGATTTCCATATCCAATGTCAACTTTTGCCTAGGTTTTTTTTTAAGTTTTATGTACATTTAGATCTTAGATTTATTTTTAGATGATTTTTGTATATAACATAAAGTTCTTGGTTAGAATTTAACATTATCAATGTATTTGATAGAACAATGGAATCTTGGTGGAGAGTGAAATGAAATATCTGGGAAGTCCCATAGCAGTCTCAGGATTGCATAAAAATCCAATACTCAGAGAAGACCTGGCAGAGATTTCAGGTGAATTGATGGAGTTTTCCCTTGAAGATCAAGATGAGGCCAAGGTAAGTGCTTTTTGATGGTATATCTAGTTGTTGTTATTTAAAAATTCCTGCAAGCATTTCTCTCTCTCTTTTTTTTTTTTTCTTTTCTTTCTTTCTTTTTTTTTTTTTGGGTTTTGGGTCACACCCGGCAGCGCTCAGGGATTACTCCTGGCTCCATGCTCAGAAATTGCTCCTGGCAGGCACGGGGGACCATATGGGGCACCGGGATTCGAACCGATGACCTTTTGCATGAAAGGCAAACGCCTTACCTCCATGCTATGTCCCGGGCCCCTCTTTTTTATTTTTCAATACTAGCAGTAGTTAGGGCTATGCCTACCTCAGTGCTCAAGGATTGCTCTCACTGGTACTTGGGAGACTCTGCAATTTGGGAAAATAAACCTATGAGCCTGTGAACTTAGGCCCTTTGAATCATCTTCCTCATTCCTATTTCTGCATTATTAGATTATGTTGCTTGTCTGACATGTAGTAGCCACTATATTAAGTGGTAAGTACAAATATCAAGAAGGCATAATTGAACTTGGAGGATGGCAACAACCACTGGGTTGTTGACCTAACACTGCATGGTCTGTCCCCCAAGCACATCTAGTTCAAACTTTGGTGCTCCCTGGAGCTGGAGTGATAGTACAGCGAATAGGATGTTTGCTCTGTATGCAGCCAACACTAGTTTGATTCCAGTACCCCAATATAGTCTCCTGTACCTGCTAGAAGAATCCTTGAACACAGAGGTAGGAGTAAGTCCAGAGTATTTGCTGGGTGTGGGCATACCCCCTCAAAAAAAAAAAAACAAAAACCCAGGAAAATTTGAATCTCCCTAGCACAGACAAGGGAGATAAAAAAGGAAGGGATGAAAGATAAGATAGTACAGGAGAGAGGCATTGGATCTGCATGTGGTTGTGGCTGCAGCGGCAGCATCTTTGGCTCAAATCCAGGGTACCACCGACATATGGCCCCCTGAGCACTACAACTTATTGCCTCAAAATCTTCCCTGACAGATGAAGACATCATTCTGGACACAGATGTAACTCAGTATATGAGATCCTGGGTTCAATTCTTGGTCCACAAAATATAGGGAAGATACAGTGTCTTCTGTCTTAGAGCTGCCTGACTCATAGGCTTTGAGGGACTCTCTTACTGCAGCTGATCAGGCTCAGTTACTCAGTTTGTGAACCACTATTCGTGTAACAGAATGCAAGGGATGCCTACAGAATAATAGCAGTGGATGGGCTAGAGCATGATTTTTCAGTTACTTTACAATATGTTCATTAGAGAAATTTGTGAAGCCTGTGGTTTAGTGGGTATATATACTAATAACTCAAAGATAGTTTCTGAGACATTAAACATTTCTTGTTTTGTTATTATTGATTTTTTTCCTGGGGGGTAGGGATACACCAGGCAGTACTCAGGGGTTATTTCTGGATTTCTGGCTTTTCATTCAGGAATCACTCCTGATGGGATCTGTGGATCATATGAGAGGCTGAGGATTAAAACTGTTGGTCACATGCAAAGCTAACCCTCTCCCCACTGTTTTGTTTTTGTTTGCTTTTTTGGGGGGGGCCACACCCAGTGGTGCTCAGGGGATAATCCTGGCTGTCTGCTCAGAAATAGCTCCTGGCAGGCATGGGGGACCATATGGGACACCGGGATTCGAACCAACCACCTTTGGTCCTGGATCGGCTGCTTGCAAGGCAAACGCCGCTGTGCTATCTCTCCGGGCCCTCTAATACGCCAGATGACATTTAGCATTTCTGGATCAACTTTATTTCTTTGAAATAGTACAGGGGGGTCGGAGTGGTAGCACAGTGATAGGGAGTTTGCCTTGCATGTGGCTGACCCAGGACGGACACGGGTTCAATCCCTGACATCCATATGATCCTCTGATTCAGGGGTGATATCTGAGCGCCGAGCCAGGAGTAATCCCTGAGCTCTACCAGGTGTGGCCCAAAAACAAACAAACAAACAAAAAACAAACAAAACAAAACAGGTAGAATTGTATGTTTTTCTGGGGGTTTTAACAATTCTCAGTGCTCAGAAACTGCTCAGGATTTAGTGCTTAGGGGCATCACGTGGTGCCTGGAATTGAACCTGGCACTCTTGCAGTCCAGCTCTTTAAGCCATCTGTGTGGCCCAGAAATTTGCTTATTAAAATTTATTTTGTTAGGGAATTCATATGATAGAGTTAAAATGCTTAGGTTCTAGTTCTCATTATCTTATTTAATATTATCACCATCAGAGAGACAGTGAACTGTGCTATAGCTTTCTCTCACTTCAAAAAAAGTGGAGAGCACTGGTCAGAGAGGTAGTACCTGCTAGGTTTGATCCTCAGCACTGCATCATCCACTGAGCACAGAGCCAGGAGATAGTCCTGAGCATGACAGGTATGGCCCAAACAAAGAAAATATGGAGGGACTGGAGTGATAGTACATTGGGTATGGCACTTGCCTTGCTTGTAGCTGACCCAGATTCAATATCTTGGAGGTTACTCCTGGCTCTGTACTCAGAAATTACTCCTGGCAGGCTTGGGACCAAGCCAGGTGCATGCAAGGCAAACATCCTGTCCACTGTTCTATCGCTCTGGCCACTGACTTCAAGTTTAAGGCAAATAAGAGCTTGTGAGGGAGTGATAGTCACTAGAAGCCTTGTAGATGAAGGAGTATAAGCAGAATCAGAAAGTAAAGAATTAGGACACAAATAGAGGGGTCAAGTATGTGTGTGTGTGTGTGTGTGTGTGTGTGTGTGTGTGTGTGTGTGTGTGTGTGTGTGTGTGTATGTGTGTGTTTTGTTTTGTTTTGTTTCTGAGCCACACCTGGCAATGCTCAGGAATCACTCCTGGTGGTGCTTGAAAGATCTTATGGGATGCCGACGATCAAACCTGGGTTGGCCACTTGTAAGAAAAGAGTCTTATCCACTATACATTTAGATTTAATTTTTTGGGGGGGTCACACCTGGCAGCTCTCAGAGGTTGCTTCTGGCTCTACGCTCAGAAATCGCTCCTGCCAGGCTTAGGGGACCATATAGGATGCTGGAATTTGAACCACCATCCTTCTGCATGCAAGGCAAACGCCTTAACTCCATGCTATCTTTCCGGCCCCATTTATATTTAATTTTTATATAAAGTATAAAATCAGGGTCCAGCTTAATTCCTTTGCAGTTTTCTCAGTAACATTGGTCTTTTCCTCACTGAATGGCCTTGGTATACTTGTAAAAATTATTTAATCTTTTTTTGAGGGACTGGCCACACATGATGGTGCTCAGTAGTTACTCTTGGATCTGAGTTCAGAAATCACTCCTTGTGGGTGCAGGATACCAGGCCTGAACCTGGGACCAACACATGCTGTGCAGATGCCCTATCTGCTGCATTATTATTCTGACTCCAATTTAATTTTTTTGTTTTGTTTTGTTTTTTGGGTCATACCCGGCAGCGCTCAGGAGTTCCTCCTGGCTCTATGCTCAGAAATTGCTCCTAGCAGGCTCCAGGGACCATATGGGGTGCCGGTATTTGAACCATCGTCCTTCTGCATGAAAGGCAAATGCCTTACCTCCATGCTCTCTCTTTGGCCCCCCAATTTAATTTTTTTTTTTTTTTTTTGGTTTTTGGGTCACACCCGGCCGTGCTCAGGGGTTACTCCTGGCTCCATGCTCAGAAATTGCTCCTGGCAGGCATGGGGGACCATATGGGGCACCAGGATTTGAACCGATGACTTGCATGAAAGGCAAACTCCTTACCTCCATGCTATCTCCCGGGCCCCCCAATTTAATTTTTTATGTGAAGTTTTATTTTAAAATTCTCTCTTATATTCTGGCTATTTTTTTTTTTTTTTTGATACCCTCAGTATCCAGGATGCTCAATGCTCAAGAGTGATTCCAATACCACTCCCTGGCAATGCTTGGAGAACTATATGTAGTGAAGAGGCTTGAATTGAGATTGGCTCCATGCAAGACAAGAGCCTTGATTTCTTTGACCCTATGGAACAAACAATTTTGAGGATTTGCTGGTCATAAAGAATCATTTTTTGTGGAAAAACAGCAAGTTAGGGATGGTTACCTTACAAAGAGTTTGCTGGGCATTATGGAGAAAAAAAGTACAGGGATCAGAAAGATAGTACAAGAAGATAGTAGACCCAACATTGGTTCCATCCCTTGCACCACACAATCCCCCAAGTATCACCAGACAATCCCCCAGCCATTACCAAAAGTGGCCCTGGTGACTTCTTTCCCCGCCCCCTCCACCCCTCACCAGTCCTGGTGACTTCTAAGCACTGCCCACCACTGAGTGGTAACAGCCATAACAGCAAGAGACCTGGACAAAATATTAGGAACATGGTGCTCAGGATGCTGCCCCATGATGACAAGACATGGAGTATCAACAGTTCATATTCCTTAGGGGCCGGGCGGTGGCGCTGGAGATAAGGTGCCTGCACTAACCTAGGACGAACCATGGTTCGATCCCCCGGTTCCCCGTATGGTCCCCCGTGCCTACCAGGAGCGACTTCTGAGCGAATAGCCAGGAGTAACCCCTGAGCGTCACCGGGTGTGGCCCAAAAACCAAAAAAAAAAAAAAAACAGTTCATATTCCTGTTAAAGGCCCCTACTGCTGGGATCTAATTGGCAAAGATTTATTGCCAATCACTGTATTCTCCAATATCATTGGAGTCATTAAAACAGTCTTAGCTCACAGGGCTAGAACACATATCTGGCATCAAAGGCCTAAGGTTTAATCCTGGCACTGTATGGCCTCCAGAGTATGGCTCTATAAAGCTCTGTGGCCTCCAGTATTACTGAGGCCCTAGAACAACAAAACAAAACAACATGTCTCAGTCAATTCTGTGCTTTTATGTTACTCCTAGGGGTTAAAAATCATATTGCTTAGAGGGACTGGAGGGATAATATAGGACTTTAGGCACTTGCCTTGTATATTGAGCCAACCCTGGTTCCTTTGCACTGCCAACTATAAAGCCTTGAACATAGTGGGTCTGATCTAAACCTACTCCCACAAAATTAAAAAAAAAAAAAGAAAATTAAAAAACTTATTGCTTGGGACCAGAGAGACAGTACAAAGGGTAGGGAACTAGGTTTGCACATGGCTAATTTGGGTTCAACCCCTAGTACCCCTTATGGTTGCCCAAGCCCTGCCAGAAATAATCTATGAATACTACTGGGTATGTTCTGAAAAAAAATAATAATCCAGATAACTTTCCTGCTTAAAGAAGATGGAAAGGGACTCTTTTGGCCTTTGGTTGTCTCCTGTCTGAGATTTTACCCAAATAGGTAGATGTTTGTTAATCAATTTGAAATTGTTTTTTTTTGTTTGTTTGTTATGGGGCCATATCCAGAGGTGCTCAGAGGCGGCTATTCCTAGCTGTGTGTAGGAGTGACAGTTACTACTTTCAGGAGACCATATTTAGTGCTGGAAATTAAATCAGGGAGGGCCACATAAAAGCAAGCACCTTAGTTCCTGTACTATCTCTCTTATCCCAAAATTTCTTTTCTTTTTCTTTTTTGTAGGGGAGGAGTTTTTGAGGCTCCTGGGGATCCAACCTGGATTGACTGTGCTAGACAAGTGTCTTACCCACTTTGGCTGAATGGCAAATTGAATCCCTTAACAGATGTAGTAATTTAACTGTTGCAGATTCTGTGAGTGCTGTGAAGGAAGCTGTAGTAGATATCAGACAGCTGCTGAGACAGAGACAAATAGAAGGATATTTAGAAAGGCCAGGAGATATTTAGTTGAAACAGATTAGTGAACTGTGCCAGTGTGCCTGATACTGAGGGGATTCCTAGGACATATTTAAGGACCCAGAGGACTGTATGAGGTGCCAAAAATGCAAGGCAAGCACCTTAACCCCCTGTATACTTACCACTCCACTCCTATGAAGACACAAGGTGAAAGAATCTAATGTTAATATTCTTTTCACTTTTGTTTTTGATCACGCTGATGATGCTCAGTTTACTTCTTTTTTTTTTTTTTTTTTTTTTTTTGGGGTCACACCCAGTGACGCTCAAGGGTTACTCCTGGCTATGCGCTCAGAAGTCGCCCCTGGCCTGGGGGACCATATGGGGCACGGGGGATCGAACCGTGGTCCGCCCAAGGCTAGCGCGGTAAGGCAGGCACCTTACCTTCAGCGCCACCACCCGGCCCCGCTCAGTTTACTTCTTCTCTGCACTCAGAAATCACTCCTGGCTGTGCTTGGGGGGACCATATGGGATGCTGGGAATCAAACCTGGGTTGGCCACATGCAAGGCAAGTGCCCTACCTGCTGTATTACACTGTATCACTCTGACTCCATAGAGGATTAATGTTTTTAACCAGGCATCTTTGAGCAGAAGCTCTCTGTATCGCTCCCCTTCATTGCCGGAGTATTTGAACAGGCCCAGACAGAAGCAGGTGATAAAAGTCAGGAACAGCCCAACACAAGATCAAGAGAGAAAGAAGAACTTCTCTAACCACAAAGAATTCAGAGCGGTAAAAACTTTTTCAGATGAGAATCTGATGATCTTCTACTTCACTGTCTTCTTTGCTTTTCTTTCCAATTATTTTATCTTTTTGTTCCTTGCATCACCATTTTACATCCATATATAAAATATTAACAAATGTCTGTGCTGTACCATGGATTAGGGAATGATGCCATTGCTCTGTCTTTCCAGTGCACCTGCTTGTGTGGGAAGGTCTTCGCTTTTCCATTCCTTGGTTTTTAAACCTTTAACGCAATAACCAGTACTGAGGAAAATTTTATTCTTTTCAGGGTGCAAGTCTAAAGAAGACTACCTCTCTCTGTGATATTAATATTATTCAAATGCTGGAGGAAGATTCTAACCAGGGACATCTGATTGGTGATTTTTCCAAGGTAAGTTTAGATACTTCTATCATACATATATAGATACTTTTTTTGTTTTGTTTTTTTTTGTTTTGTTTTTTGGGTCACACCCGGCAGCGCTCAGGGTTTCCTCCTGGCTCTACACTCAGAAATTGCTCCTGGCAGGGTCAGGAGACCATATGGGGTGCTGGGATTCGAACCATTATCCTTCTGTAATCAAGGCAAATGCCCTACCTTCCATGCTATCTCACCAGCCCACTATATAGATGCTTTTAATATATCTTATTTAAACACCATGGTTTACCATGTTGTTCATAATTCATTATTTCAGCCATTCAGTGTTCCAACACCAATGCCACCACCAGTTGATTTTCCCTTCATCATTGTTTTGTTTCCCAACCACCTCTCCCAGCTGTACCCTTAAGGAGGCCAAAATCGAACCTGTATATAAATATAGGTAGGTAGGTACGAAGCACCTGGGTTAAATTTGAGACCTTAAGCCTGTAGGGCAGACATTAGCACTTCAACCATACCTTAGGCCTCTACCTATTTTCCTTTAAAAATGTCATTTAGGAAAACCAAAAAAAAAAAAAAAAAAATGCAAGGGACCCGAGAGATAGCATGGAGGTAAGGCGTTTGCTTTCATGCAGAAGGACGGTGGTTTGAATCCTAGCATCCCATATGGTCCTCAGTGCCTGCCAGGGGCTAGCTCTTGGCCCTAATGGGCTAATTTCATGCATTGCATATGTGCAACCAGATTCAATCCTGAACATGCTACTAGAGAGGTAGTACTACAGCTAGGGCACTTGGCTTGCATGCAGCTAATCTAACTTCAGTCCCCTGTACCACATATGGTCCCCTGAGCCCTGGGTACAGAGCATAGTTGATTGTGTCCCCAAACCAAAGCAGTCATAATCTCTATCACCACATGATCCTCTCAGTACTGCCAGGAGTGACACTCTAAGCCAGGGGTCTCAAACTCGTGGCCTGCAGGCCGCAAACAGCCCTCCGTACAACGTTGTGTGGCCCTGCCCTAGAGGAATCTTTTTTTATTTTTCATTTTGTTTTAGTTGTTTGGGTCACAACCCCCCAATGTTCAAGGCTTACTACTGACTTTGCACTCAAGGATCACCCCGACTTTGCCTCCTGTAGCCTGCAGGTAAATTGAGTTTGAGACCCCTGCTCTAAGCACTGAGATGAGTAGCCCCAGAGCACCTACAATGTGACCAAAAATAAACTCCAGGGGTGGGGGTAGTGGGGTGGGGTGGAAATCAACTCCATTTCCAAAAGAACCTCTTTTGGGCTTGGGAGATAGATCAGCAAAGATAACTATATGCAGGAGTCCTGGGTTTAGCACTGTATGGTTCCCTGAGCACTTCTGGATATGACTCAAAAAGAAACAAACAGGGGCCGGGCGGTGGTGTTGCAGGTAAGGTGCCTGCCTTGCCTACGCTAACATAGGACGGACCGTGGTTTGATCCCCGGTTCCCCATATGGTCCCCTATGCCTGCCAGGAGCGACTTCTGAGCAAATAGACAGGAGTAACCCCTGAGCGTCACCGGGTGTGGTCCAAAAAAAACCAAAAAAAAAAAAAAGAAAAAAAAAAGAAACAAACAAATATAGTCCTTCCAATTCTGCTTCTCTTTCTTTAATTAAAAACATTTGGGGGTGGTGGTGGAGGGATAGCATGAAGGAAAGGCATTTGCCTTGCATGCAGAAGGATGGTGGTTCGAATCCTGGCATCCCAGATGGTCCCCCGAGCCTGCTGGGAGCTATTTCTGAGCATAGAGCCAGGAGTAACCCCTGAGCGCTGCTGGGTGTGACCCAAAAACAAAAACAAAAAAAAAAAAAACATTTTTTTAGTGATTTTGAACCCAGGATTTAAACCCAGGTTTCCTGGATAAGAGGCAAGTACTCCACTACTGAGCCATCTCCATGCCCACTTTAAACATATATTTCACTTTGGGGTTCTATGAATTAACCCAGGTATTATATATGCAAGGCAGGTACTCTACCACTGAGCTATGATCTGGCCTTATTGTATTGTTGTAAATTTTTTGTTTGTTTTTGTCATTTTTGGGAGGGGTTTCACACTGGCAGCGCTTGGGGGTTACTCCTGGCTCTACGCTCAGAAATCGCTCCTGGCAGGCTCGGGAGACCATATGGGATGCTTGGATTTGAACCACTGACCTTCTGCATGAAAGGCAAATGCCTTACCTCTATGCTATCTCTCCAGTCCTTCAGGGGTTATTTTTGGCTATGTGCTCATATGGGATGCTAGGGATTGAACCTGGTGGTGCACAGGGGTTACTCCTGGCTCTGCACTCAGAAATCACTCCTGGCAGGCTTGGAGAACCATATGGGTTGCCAGAAATCAAACCTGAGTCCGACCTGTGTCAACCGCGTGCAAGGTAAACGCCTTACCTCTATGTTCTTTGGATCAATTCTTTTATTGAAACAACTGCACATATACCTTATAGAGACCACTTATTTACTGATCTTTTTTTTTTTTTTTTTTTTTTTTTT
>PVKC010036843.1:0-13127 GCA_004027635.1 Crocidura indochinensis
TATATTCTCAACCTGGGCCTAGAGGTATTGGGGATATAAGGGAGCTCTCCAATTAGGAAAATGTCAATCTAAAAAGAGGAATTTTCTCCCTGTATTCATAAGGGTTTTCATCTTCGGCGCTAATAAATCTGCTTGAGGGTCAGATGAATTGCTCATAGTTTCATTGCTAGGATACAAGGAGATGAGGATGATCCCTAGCTGTGTTCACTTAGGATTTGTCCGCATGGGCAAGACTGAATGCACAAAGACCCAAGGGAAAGAGACCAGGAGCAAAGGAAGGAGGGATCAGAGACAGGGGTTCCATGATGCAGTGCCTCAGAAGAAGATTGCTATAGTTTTTTCTTCAATTGGTCCCTAATTGTAATGAATGTTTACTTCATCAAGCACACTGAGACAAACCAAGGCAGGTTTATTCTCTAGTAGGCTGAGTCCAAATAGCAAGGATATCTAGGAACATCAACAATGTCTCATAAGCGATTTTATAGGGCATTTTCACAAGGTAATCCTTCTGATTTATGCTCAGTAGTAAGCGTTGGAACTGTGGACACATACAGCATGGTACCAAATACAGCAAAGACAAGGGGTTACATCTAAGGAAGTTGAATACAGCAAGGACATTATAAAGTACATGCACATCATGATATTTTATCATTATGGCTATAAGGAGTTTCCTAAAATAAACAATTTCTTTTTGTTGCTGTTGTTGTTATCTTTATTTAAGCACATTGATTACAAACATGATTGTAGTTGGATTTCAGTCACAAAAAAGAACACTTCCCTTTATCAGTGCAACATTCCCATCACCAGTATCCCCAATCTCCCCTCCCCACCCTGCACCTGTATTCAAAAAGGAATTCTACTTCTCTCATTCTTTGACATTGTCACCATAATTGTCAGTGTAATTATTTCTCTTTTTTTTTTTTTTTTGGTGTTTGGGCTACACCTGGCAGTGCTCAGGGGTTACTCCTGGCTCTCTGCTCAGAAATAGCTCCTGGCAGGTACTGGGGACCATATGGGACACCGGGATTCGAACCAACCACCTTTGGTCCTGGATCGGCTGCTTGCAAGTTACAGTGTAGTTATTTCTCTAACTGCACTCACTACTCTTTGTAATGAGCTTCATATTGTGAGCCGGTCCTTCTGGTTATCTCTATTGTCTCTGGGCATTATTAAAATAATGTCTTTTTTATTTTTCTTAAAACCCATAGATGAGTGAGAATATTCTGTGTCTTTCTTCCTCTGATTTATTTCACTCCACATAATAGATCCCGTGTATATCTATGTATAGGAAAATTTTGTGAAAATTTAATAATTATTGAATCAAATTATTTAATTAAAATTTAGTTTAAATTTCATAGGTAATCAGCAATTTCTTAGCTTGGATAGAACTGGAAACTCATCTTAAGTGAAGATAAGGTGGATATGATTTCAAAGTTTCCACCTATTGTAGCTGGAGCGAGGGTAGGGTGCTTTCCTTGCATGATGCTGATCTGATTTCAATCCCTGTCATCCCATATGGTCTCCCAAGTCTGCCAAGAGTGATTCCTGAGTGCAGATCCATAAATAACCCTTGAGCACCACAGGGTGTAGCCCAAAACCTAAAATAACTAAATAAATAAGTAAATCTTTCCACCCACAAGCAAAGTCATCCCATTAGAGCACATGTCAAAAATCAATTATAAAAATCAAGGATACAGGGGCCCGGGAGATAGCATGGAGGTAAGGCGTTTGCCTTTCATGCAGAAGGTCATCGGTTCGAATCCCAGTGCCCCATATGGTCCCCCCGTGCCTGCCAGGAGCAATTTCTGAGCATGGAGCCAGGAGTAACCCCTGAGCACTGCCGGGTGTGACCCAAAAGCCAAAAACCAAAAAAAAAAAAAATCAAGGATACATATAAATTTCCATTATAACAATCTCTGAACACAGGTCTGAATTCTGTGTCAAAATATAAAAATTAACAGTTGAGTCCATGAACCTTTTCCATGTGGAATCTTAGTGAGTCTCTCTGAGGACACTTAGAGCCACAATTCCCATAGAGATAAGAATTTATTGGGTTAGCATCTGTGGCCTTTGGACAGAGGATGGCACCATCACTAAAAGAACAATTCTACCAGGAATGGCAGAGATGATCAGTGCTAAAAGATTCAGAAAGATAAGACAAGTCCAAGGAGATTCCAGGGCCTTCCAGAACCTTTTGGAAAAACCAGTATCCCACCATAGAGGAAGGGCAGTGGCAAGAACTAAGTGATATGGGGTTATTTTCACAATATAGTCTTTGCCCCAGGCCACTCTCTCTAGAGTAATTAGGGTTCGTTGAAAAAGTGTTTCGCTCTTTTGCACAGCTTTCAAGCTCAAAAATAGTCTCTCTCAAATCTAACACAATAATGAGAAAGAAAATGTAAGGACTAATTAGTCTGTCTTGTTTCAAAATGAACAATCTAGAAACTATGTCAACATACTAGCCATGCCTATTTAGATGCACTGAATTTTGCTTACAACATTGAAAAGTATTAGTTCCACAGAAGCTCTAATATCAGGTTCTCTTAAAGAGGTTATGCTATTTAAGCCAGCTTTGCATTTCCTGGCTTTTGGTAGAAATCAATTAGTCTAATACTATTGTGAAAATTTCATTTTTCTCATGCTTCTTTGAAAATAACGAATGCAGTTATAATGACAATTTTTGCACTTGAGTATTCTGGGTTACTAAGATCCTAAGAAATTGTTTTCTGTCTTAGTTTCATATAAACTGTAGAAATACCAGAATAGCAGGAGTTGGTAGTACTAGTAAATGGTTATCATTATTGAGTTTCCATTAAGAGACAGGCACAATAAAGTAATGAACTATATAATGTGAATTTGTTGAGAGTTTAATATACCCTAGACTCTGTTATTAGCCTTTGCTATGTATGAGTTTGTTTAATCCAAATAGTTTCTATTACAGTCCTTAAAGTCAAGCATAGCAATCAAGGTATCCTTCTTATTTGGATCAAGAACCTCTTAAATATAAATCCATTTCCTGGAGAAGAGCTGAAAGTAGCCAAAACCTTGTAAACATTCCCCATAACATCACACCTCTTGTCAAATCTTGGCCAGAAGCTGACCCAGAACCTATTATTTGCTACATGGACATTACTGGTCTAAGTACAACCAGTATTTAAATACGTGCACGTGGCAGAGTTGAGTACAGCTTTCATGCTTTCCTTTGGTTAAATAATTTCTTGAATCAGGGGATAAAAAGGAAAACCCATATATTCAGTGGTCTGGGCCACTGACACTAAAGACAAGAAACAGGAGTAGAAGTGTTGAACACAATTGAGTAAGATTTTTCCCAGGGCATAGCTCATATACAGGAATTCTGAGGAAAATTGAAATGGTAAATTAGTAAGTTGGGAGGCTAGGGGTAAGATACAACTCAGAAACACATTAAAGTTATGGGATTGAGAACTAAAGAAAGATTCATGATGATTCATTTGGGCATTTTTGTGGATCTGAGAGTAATATCTTCCAAGCTCAGCTAATTCTTATAAATAAAACACAACTTGCCCAAGAACATGGGCTTGATACACAAAATAGAGAATCCATTTCCTTTTATCATCACTAGCCATCTGGAATACTTTCAAATCATCCTTGAATTATCCAAATGTCAGGATTCAGAAAGAATTCCAGCACCATAATAAACTGAATGGGTTCTGAGATACAGGACTGTTGTGTTTCCTTTGCCTATTTTATGGGCAAGACAAAGAGAAGCTGGATTTCTATGAATGTCTTTGCCATCACATTGCCCCCTTGCATTTCATTCTTCCATGATGATATGGTTAGACCAAGAGTAAAAGAAGTTGAGAAATGCCAATAAAAGGCATTTACTGAAGGATCCTCAACACAGTCCAGGTGCCCTCCTACTTTATAAACCCTGGGATTTCTCTTCCTTCTTTTGTCTCTGTCTACTATGCTTAATTCCCTGGTCCTCTGATTTCTTTAGCCCCTAAGCTCAAAGTCTTTCCATGGACTTGAGTCCCTGCCGAATCCCTCTTCTCTTTGCCTGCCCAGTGATCTGCTATATGGGGAGCTTATCTTTTGCATTGTTCACTTTCCCTGGACTTGTAATTTGAAGTGGGCCCCTTTAGTCAGTCATTTTAGAGTCCAATTTTTTCATCCGTATAAGTGATGGTTTTCAGTGTGGCAGATTTCCAAGGCCAGAGAAGTAATCTAAGAAGGAGCACTTAGTCATATATTAGGTACTGAGAAGATATGCAGGATGCAGCCCTGGGAGAGTCAGGAGGTGGCATGAGAAGGAAATGGGAATGATTTATAACTGAGGCTTAATTCCAGTCACAAAAGGTTTCTGTAACGTGGTATAACACATTAAAGAACACCTAGTTTTTAGGAGCTTGGTTGTGTCCTGGGGGTATAGCTCAGTGGTAGAGCATTTGACTGCAGATCAAGAGGTCCCTGGTTCAAATCCAGGTGCCCCCTCAGTGTTCTTTTGTTGCTCTTGGCTGCTTTGATGTGAGACTGGTCATAGGGAAAGTAAGCAAAGTGTCAGGACTGAGAATTTAAGAAGTTGAGCTCTCTCTTTTGCTTGGGGTCAAGCAGACACCTGGACTCAAGAATTCTCTCACAGGGGACTAAGCTCACCCTTCCTATAACACATATACGCACACAGTCATCATGTACATCATGTAAACTCATACATATGCATGTAATACATTCAGACATGTGTTGCACATATATAGAGAGTTTTCATTTGAAAGATAAGTTGTGTTAGTGAAATTTATCAGCTTGGCTAACATCTCTTCAGAGAATAGTATGGAGCTGGCTGACAGGGCAGTTGCTGTGGGATGTGAGTGTAACTGAGCTGCCTTTTTTACTATTGCACTTTAAATGGTTTTCACAAAGTTCCCTTACTATATATGAGATTTGTAAATATTTGTACCAATTTTTGTACTATCATACTTTTCAATCATAATTTTGTTTAGGTTTGGTTTTGGGGTCCTAAAGGGTGCTGTTCAGAGCTTATATCTGACTTATTCTCAGAGATTACCCCTGGAAGTGCTTCAGGGCCCATATGTGGTGCAAGGGTCAAATAAAAACAGACAATTGCCTAACCCTATATATTTTATACTATCTTTCCAAATCATTGTACTTTCTTGGTATTTACTTTGAAATATGTTTTTATTTTAATGCAGTTTAATTTTTTTCTTTTGTTAGTTGTGCTCCTTGATATTTGAGCTAAGAAATTTTACCTAATGTATAGTCACAGGAGTTACAGAAACCACTGTGGTTTCCTATAACTATGTTTTAATAAGTTTTGCTCTTACTAAATATGAGAACATTCTTTATTTTTATTTTATTTTTGGACACTGTGTATGAGTTTGGGGTTGAACTCATTCTTTAGCATGTAGGGATTCCCAGATGTTCTAGCACCATATGCTGAAAGGATTATTCTTCCCTCTACCAAACTGTTCTGATATCAATTAACTATGAATTTGTGTATTTATTTATGGATAACCAATATATTTCCATGGCCTATATTCTATCCTGTCAGTACCACTGGTATTATTACAGTTGCTTTGTGTTTAAGTATTAAAATAAAGAGTGCAAAACCTTCAACTTCCTCCTTTATTTCAAGATTGCTTTATTATCCTGAGTCCCTTGAGTTTCCATAACTCAAGTTATATGAATTTAGGATTAACTTGTTAGTTACTTCAGAAAAAAGCTGTGATTCTCACTGCTGGAATTTTATAGAGCAATCTAGGAAACATTGACATGTTAACAATATTGAATCTTGCAATCCTTAAGTAGATAACAGTTTTTCTTTTATTTAATTAAAGAATGTTTTGTAGTTCTCATGTCTTGCATTAATTTTTTAGGTTTATTTCTAAGTAATTTATTTTTTATGTTTTATAAATGAATTGGTGTTTTTTTGGGGGGGGTTTTGGGTCACACCCGGCAGTGCTCAGGGGTTACTCCTGGCTCCATGCTCAGAAATTGCTCCTGGTAGGCACGGGGGACCCTATGGGGCTCCGGAATTTGAATAAATGAATTGTTTTAATAATAATTTTCCAGTCACATACTGCATAATTTTGATATGGTTTCTTGTCGCTCACAGCTCATTTATAATGTATTGATTAATTCTAATAAATTTTATTATTTTGGATATTTTAGGATTTAATATATAAACCGTGTTGTCTAAAAAGAAAGAAAAGTAAAGAAATCATGTTGTCTGAGACTAAAGGTAATTTTATGATTTCCCTTTTAATCTAATTAAATGTTTCTACATTTAATTGCTCTTTTGCATTTTAGTATATTTTTCAGTATACTAAAATTAATTTTTAAAAATATGTGTTGATGCCAAATAGATAGTATTAGGAATAAGGTATGTATTTTGCACGTGGCCAACCCCAGTTTAATCTATATCACCACATATGATTTCCTAAGCACTACCCAATGTGCCCCAACAAAAATAATTAAGTAGCAGCAAGCACTTCTATGACTTCTGAGAGCTGTTCTGACAAAATGGGGATTGAAGCTTCTGATTACTCAGAAATTCAGATAAAAATCTTGGACTTCTGATTCACATTGCAAGTCGGGGTACTTTTGTGGGACTAAGTGCTTGGCGTGAGAGATCAGACACTTCAGGTAGAAAATATCAGAACTTACTCGAATTATAGGACTTTTAGTTTTTGTCAAAGACTTGACTGATGTTGGAGAGACCACACACCTGGAGTGCAAAATGTTATGGGAGTGAGTAGAGAAAAGTCTGCAGAATGCAATCAATGGCATATCATACACACAGTGTCTGTGGCATATCTAGAGGTCTCTCCTACTTTCTAAGCAACTTTAAGAGAAAATCATCATATAACAAGAACTGACACAATAATCAAAGTTCTAAATTTGGTTTTAGTTTTGTTTTTTTATTGATCAAGATTCTAAGGTTTAAAATATTAAATATGTTCTGTTTTGTTTTGGGTCACACCCAGGGGCTTAACTCAGGAATCACTTCTGGCAGGATGGGAGACCATGTGGGGTACCAGGGATTGAACCCAGATTGGTTGTATGTTGGCAAGTACCCTATCTGGTTGGCAAGCACCCTATCTGTTGTGCTATTACTCTAGCCCCTACTACTGTTATTAATGTTTCCTGATGCACATAATTTCAACACTACATCCATCATCAGTGTACCTGCATCCCTCCCAAGGACTCCAATGCCCCGCTCTTTTAATATATCTCCACCAACTCAATTGTATACGTTTGTTCTCCAATTATGTTGCCTTTGAATCTTTGTTACTACCTCTGTGTAGTAGCTACATAACACCTAAAACCAAAAGAAGCACTACTATAAAAGAAAATTATAGACCAATACCCCAATGAACATTGATGCAAATATCTTCAACAAAGTCTTAGAGAATTGAATTCAGCCATATAGCAAAAGAATTATTCACCATAATTAAGTGGGATCATCCTATGGATACAAGGATGATACAATATACAATCTTATATAATAAACCATATTAAAATAAAGACAAAAACCATATAATCATATCAATAAAAGCAGAGAAGGCTTTTGACAAGATCCTATACCCACTGATGATATTTTAAAACCACCAAAACTTGGAATAGATGGGTCGGGTCATATCTTAAGATAGAATGGCCATCTACAACAAACACACAGCCAATATCATACTCAATAGTGAAAATTGAAAGCTTCTTCCCTGGAGATTAAGCACAAAGCAAAAATTTCTACTGTCACTACTCTTATTCAACATAGTTTTGGCCATCTTCACTACAACGATCAGACAATAAAAAGGTATTGAAAGGATTCACATTGGAAGTGAAGATGTCAAATTATCACTGTATGCAAATGACACAATACTATGTTTTGAAAACCCTAAGTACCCTACCAAAAAATTACAAAAAGTAATATAAACCAATACAGTAATGTATCGAGCTACAAAATGCACACACAAAAAGCATGGTATTTCAGTACTATCCCCTTAAAAAAATAGTGCCTAAAAATACAGCAAATACCTAGGAATCAACTTAACAAGGGAGATAAAAATATTTACACAGTGAAATTATAGTCATTGGGGATGGATTTAAGATCAGCAGGCAGGGTACTTTTCTTACACATGGCCAATTAAGATTTGATACTTGGCATACCGTATGACCCCTAGGTACCACCAGGAATAATTATTGAGTACAAAGCTAAAAATAAGCTCTGAGCACAGCCCACAAACAAAACAAAACAAAACAAAAAATAAAAAATTATAATCAATGCAAAGTTTAACCGTTAGATCATTTTATATACTTTACCTTTTCAAGTATATCTGCCATTTCCCTTGTGCATCTAAACTCTTTCCATTCTAATGCCTTGTGACAATGAAAATGCTGATGATTTTAGATATGAGGTATTTCTAAGGAGAAAATGGAGTACCCAAAAGCATTCTATTAAAAGGAATTTAAACATATGATCTCCACCACTTCATATTAGAAATGAGGGGTATGGATTTCTAGAATCATTCTGATCTTAGTTGAAGATCCCCATCACCCTTGAGTTTATCAGTCTAGTTAAATCACATAAAGTCGTTAAATTCCAGGATCCCCAACTATATAAAACAAAAATAAAAACACCCTTATCACAAGTTTTCTGTGAGTTCAAATGACACATGATTATAAAGAGCTGCACTTTGTTTAATAAGTTGTCTTCTTAGTGCCCCATAAACTTACCACCTTGACTAAGGTCAGTAAAATATACACTTCAAAAGTTCAGTGAGAACTAAATAGCTTACAAAGGACAAGAATACTGGAGTTTTTAATCTAATCCATATCCATGGTTTAAAAAAATACAGAGATAGCATGGAGGTAAGGCGTTTGCCTTTCATGCAAAATGTCATCGGTTCGTATCCCGGTGCCCCATATGGTCCCCCGTTTCTGAGCATGGATCCAGGAGTAACCCCTGAGCACTGCCGGGTGTGACCCAAAAACCACAAAAAAAAATTTCCCTGAACTTTCAACTGTCAAGAAGTAGTCATCAGAGCACACCTCTCTCACTTAAGAGTGAATCATGCTGCTAATCACCAATAGTAAAAGCAAGCTCAAAAGGAGGAATGCATGAGTACACTTTCACATTTGGAAAATGAAGCACTTAATTATGCAGTCTGTAATTAGTTGTGAATCTCACAAAAGACACATGAGGAATATTAATGGTGGCTGCATGCCAATGAAAGGAGAGCAACATATTAGCTATTTGGTCAACCTTTGGAAGGGAACCCCGAGTACATTAAAATCACCAAGAGCTTTTTTCAACTTCAGAGAAACCTTAAAGGCTATTTCCATCAATACAATGATGGTGAGAGAGGAATACAAGATTCTTGACACATTATTCATTACCATGGTCATCATTAGGAAGTTTACTGCCTAATTAGATATTTCAGGGCTACTTGGCCATCTATGTAGGTCAGGGAGGGGACAAGATGACATTTTATGTTGGATAAATCCCAGAAGTCATGTTCACTTTTTTGGATTGCTCACTTTACTAGAGTTAAAATTTTCAGTACACATTCCCTGGGAAGTAGGCCAGTACCAAAATGTTCTGTTTGAAGGAATATAAAACAGGTTGGAGTTAATAAGACCAAGATTATTACTTTCTGCCCTAAAATAAAAAAAGTGGGATTCTAATTGCTATATAGCCACTCATTTGGTTGCTGGTCACACCATTGGAACAAGGGGTTCATTTTCTAGTCAAACTGTGAAAGATAACTTATATTCCAATATGGCAGTTTCTGCCTATTCACAAAGGAAGAATGATTGTGCAGATACTGTGAAAATAGACTCATTCTTCTCCTTGTATCAGTCTCTGTTGTGATGCATTCTTGCATTTCCTCCCATTAAAAATCGATTTACTATTCTTTGAGCATAAGAGACATTATACCAATTTTAAGTCTATGCCTTAACAGACCTTTCACTTTTGATTCTTGGTACTCCATCAGGCCACCAAGAAAATAATCCCAGGCCATTTTTCTGGATAATGAGAGGTTCAGAGCCCAATCATTCAGTCACTACCTCAGCCAATCAAACCCACAATGCAAGGCCTCTTAGCCAGCCAGCAACTGACCACAAATACATTCCTAAGCAACTAGGCCTAACCAACACAGGCTTGTAAACTAAAAAAGATGTTAGTGGTTTTAAACCACTAAATGTTATGGTGGTTTGTAGGGAGAAAAATTGCATTATTGAAATGTAAAGATAAGTATTCCATTCATAGTCCAAAGTGACAGCAAATGTGCTGGGCAAAAGGATGCCAAAGAAACAGACAAAAAAAAAAAAAAAACAGTTACTTCTGAAGAGCAAACACAAATACTCATGTAAAACTTTTCTAAAAATGGAGTCCTCATTTGAGTTATCTATGTCATCCAACCTTGGAATAAGGCATAGCTTACACACTCGGGTGAGTGTAAACATCAACCTCTGGGTGCTACTATGCACCTATCTAACTAAACTTACCTCTAACTCTAAACCACAACTCCTAGTGCTCAATTTCATTGCTTCTTTGGCCAATCTATACTCCCTATCTCAGCTCCCACTCTGTTAATAGTTTCCCCAAGAACAGTTTTTCATAACTGTATAAATATAATTCACCATAAGGCAATTTCACTGTATAGAGAGAAGCCTTCAAAAAGCCATCATGAAAAGGTTAGAATTATAGTTAGTGTTGAGTTTGATATTATGGTTAGAATTGTGCTTGAGTTTAGGGTCACAGTTGGGGTTAGGTTTGGAGTTAGGATAATGCTAGGATGAGTTTGGGATTAGGATTTGGGTTAGGGTTAACTTGGGGTTAGAATTACATTGGGGTTAGAGTTTGGATTAAGAATAGGGTAATAAAGGTCAGAGTTGGAGTTGTGGTAAAAAATTAGGTTTAGCATTAGGTTGTGTAATTGTGGTTAGAATAGATTTAGCATTGGGTTATGATTAGGGTTAGGATACTGATGAGATTAGGTTTACTGTTTGGGTTAAAGTTAGGCTTAGAGTTAAAGTTCAATTTGGTTTTAGGATTAGGGTTAGGAATGGATTGAAAATTGCAGTTAACATTGGGGTTAGGGTTAGCTTTAGTAATCATTTAGGATCAAAGTAATGATAAGGGTGAAGTTAGAGCTGGTGTAGTGAAATTTATAGCTGTATTAGCATTGTGATTGAAATAAAGTATGGGATGGGACAGGGTTAATAGTTGGGATAGGATTTGGTTAGGCATAGGGTTTTGATTAGATCAGTGTTAGTTAAAAACAAGGATTAGGTTAGAGTTGGAGGTTGAGATGTTTCTTCTTGTGTTGAGGAAAGGGGTTGCAGATTTGAGCCACATTTATCAATGTTCCTGACTATTCAAAGATATCTCCTGATGATGTTCAGGGGATCCTATGTGGTGCTGGGATCAGTCATAGACAAGGCAATTTACTTATGTCCCATACTATCTCTCTAATACTAGAGATCTAGATCAAATGATCTAGAGATCTTTTCCCTTTTACAACAAATTTGCTTTTATATATAGGTAGCCACATGGTAAAAATATTTACATGATTGTTTGCACTGAACCTGCTAATGACAGGATACTAGTGGTAAAATAACCTAGATCTGGTTTCCATTCTTGCTGTTCATTCTCAAGATCTGAGTAACTCATGATTCTCGGCACTGCTCACTCTTCTGCTTTCTTGCTTCTCTTTCCATCCCTAGACAAAAACTACTTACCTCAGGCCACTAAAGGGCCTACTAAGTCCTATATGCAACATCATCATCACCTCTTATTCAGCATCAACCTAACCTCCTTTTGAGATTTTTAATAGCAAAGTCTCCCTAAAAGCCTCTTTTTATTCCAGAAAGTCTCTAAGTTTGAACACCTATAATGAGAGACTGGTATTTGAGAGATGATTCTCAAATAATAGTGCTATTTCTGACTTTGCAGTATACAAATGGCCTTGAAGATGGGATGAATGCAACCCTTAAGTTCCTCCAAATTCTTTTTTTTTTTTTTTTTTTTTAGTTTTGGGGCAACATCCAGCAATGCTCAAGGGTTACTTCTGGCTCTGTGCTCAGAAATCACTCTGGCAGGCTCAGAGGATCATATAGGATGCCAAGATTTAACCCAGGATCAAACCCAAGTCAACTGCATGCAAGGCAAATGTCCTACCCGCTGTGCTATTGCTCCAGCCCCTAGATGCCTCCAAATTCTAATCCAAATCTAAGTTTGTTTTGTGAAGGACATCATTATATACTAAATGACACTATTCTACACACTAAAATAGGAAGGAGCCAGTTCTTCCATTTAGCTACAATGTCTCTTTGTAAGTCATCGTAGGTGGTAATACATGTTTACATGGTTATTGACTGGATTTTGTATGAATAAAGGAAAAAAACAGCAGTTTATCTACTTAAGCCATAGGCCCTGCTGCTACCTCCACTATCTCTGAATTGTCCAACTCACCAGAAGACAAATTCCACACCCTGATCTTATTTCTCACTCCCGCCCCACAAATGAGTTTGTGATAATCATGGAAACACATTCTCCTGAAGGGGTTGGAAGGCAGCAATGGAGCATAAGAGGAGCAAAGTCATGGACGCTCAACCTTGTGTAGCTCATAATCATTAGAAAAACTATTTTTTGGGGGGGTCACACCCAGCAACGCTTAGAGGTTATTCCAGGCTCTACACTCAGATATCGCTCCTGGCAGGTTCGGGAACCATATGGGATGTCACGGATTCGAACCATCATCCTTCTACACACAAGGTAAATGCCCTACCTCCATGCTATCTCTCAGGCCCCAGAAGAACTTAATTTTAATAAGCCCGGATTCCCGGGTTCCACTCATAGAAAATCTGATTTGGGAAAAATCTGTGAAAATCTAGGAGGATTTCTTAAATCAAACTGTCTGCTTGACCGAAATTTTTTTTAATTATTTTTTATTTTTTAATCATAGTGGTTTACATGATATTCACAGTAATATTCCATTTACAAATAAACATTGAATCAGGGGAATTCCCATCACCAAGTTGTTCTCCCTCCACCTCCATACCCATTCTGTCTCCCAAGTCCTCCACCCTCTCCCCAGGGACTTCTAGATTGAGTGACTCCCTCTGTT
>PVKC010036844.1:0-13130 GCA_004027635.1 Crocidura indochinensis
AAGGAAGGAAGGAAGGAAGGAAGGAAGGAAGGAAGGAAGGAAGGAAGGAAGGAAGGAAGGAAGGAAGGAAGGAAGGAAGGAAGGAAGGAGGAAGGAAGAAGGAAGGAAGAAGGAAAGAAGGAAGGAAGAAGGAAGGAAGGAAGGAAGGAAGAAGGAAGGAAGGAAGAAGAAACACTGGAACAAAGGGCATCATCTCTAGACATGTAGGATCTGTGAGATCTATGGGAAAATTTATAGATAAGCAGCCTCTATTAGATAAAAAGAGGATAGACAATGAAACCCCGTTATGCTGGCAGACTAGGGCACAGGTGGTGGCAGGGGATGAACTCTGTGAACATGGGTGGTGGGATTTATGTTGAAACATTGAGTGTCTAAAACCAACTATCACTCAATGATTTAAATAAAAATATTTTTAAGGGACCGGAGAGATAACATGAAGGTAAGGTGTTTGCCTTGCATGCAGAAGAATGGTGGTTTGAATTCCAGCATCCCATATGGTCCCTCGAACCTGCCAGGAGCGATTTCTGAGTTCAGAGTCAGGAGTAACCACTGAGAGCTGCCGGGTGTGACCCCCCCATATATAATATATACATACATACATACATACATACATACATATATATTAAAAAGAGGCTGGAATGAATAGAACTCAAATAAGAGGGGAAGTAAAGAAATCTTTTTTTTTAAAAAAAAAAAGGATAAAACTGGGTCATCTAGGTACTTAAAAAAAAAACAGAAAGAAAAGCAAAAGGCATGACCTAAACATCTAACTTAAAAAAATTAATAAGACTGATAAAAGCAATAAAAAAGTAAGAGGATTAATAAATATTTTATAATCTGGAAATAACAGAACAAGTTCGGTGGAGATCAACTTTGGAAACTCTAGGCAAGAATGATCAAGGGGAGGGAGAAGCTCAATAATTAACTAGAAACTGGTACAATTGGACATTCTGCTTCCAAAATCTGTCCAGTTAATCTGTCCAGTATATCCAGTAGATCAGATGCTTCTCAAATCTTCCAAGAAGCCATTGCTGCTCCTCTGAGCACACATCACTCAGGACAGAAATAAGACTCGGTCCCGAAATGGGAGCTTTGAGGTTCATTTCAAGTCTTTACGCCTCTAGGGAGCTTCATTCCACAACAAAATTCTCTGAAAGTGGAGTAGAAGGTAGTTATGCTGTTTTATCAAAGAAAATCTTGAGTGGCTCCCAAATCCTTCCAGGAGTCCTGACAGAGTGGGAGTACGCCCTGAGAATAGAGTGTGGCCCAGAATGAGTGATAGAGACAGAGAGTGACAGAGAGATACAGAGAGAACTTGAGGGGCAGGAGTGATAATACAGTGAGTGGGTCACTTGCCTTCCATGTGAGCAACTAGGGTTAAATCCCAGACATCCAATATGGTCTACCAAGCACTCCTAGGAGTAATTCCTGAGTATGAAACCAGGAAAAACCGCAGAGCACTGCTGGATGGGGCCCAAAAAATAGACAAAAGGAAAGCCTGATAACAATTCAATAAAAATCTCAAGCTTTGGGAAAGCTTCAAGATGAAGGGGAAGCTCCTTTCTGAGAAGAAGGGGACATGTCCAAGTCAAAACACCCTCCCTCGGAGCCATGAACTTATTATCATTTCAAAGGATAAATTTATCTTTCTGGAAAGAGAACTCTGGGCACTTGGCTTAGGAATGTGCCCCCCTCAGCAGACTATCATGGGAAAGGAGCCAGGCCTCACTTTCTCTTTCATTCTTCATCTCCAGATGAAAATGCAAAGACCTAACCTGAGTTGTCTCTCTTAGCAGGAGAAAGGGAGAGCTCTGGTTTCTTGATTGTGTCTTATCTTCCATCTCTTAGTGATCATCATTAGAGCAGGTGGATGGCCAAGTTTGGCTTCATGTCTGTGGGTAGAGGATGTGGAAAGCAGCTTTCCTAGATTTCTCCATCACCATTGCCAAACTACACCTAAAGAATGCTCTTTGAGCAAACCCCAGTTTGCCCTTTGGAATGATAGTAAGTTCATGTTTCCAAAGGGGGTGTTTTAACATAAGGATGCCCCCTCCCCCTCTAAAAGTTGCTTCCCTTACACCTTGAAGTTTCCCCAACTCCTCTCCTCTACTTCTCTCAGTGATGGCTACATTTCATAGGAAATCTCAAAGTGAAGCACATCTAGCAAGGCCACTCAATGATATTTAATCCAAGCACCACTTTCTGTACTGCTGCCCAGATGGCAGTTGGATGTCTTGTGGATGGACCAGATTACTCCAATCTTCTGGTTTCTAAGTTACTGCCAAGTAATGAAAGCGTTGGCCATTTCCGAAAAGAAGTGATTGGCACTGCTTTTAGCATCACTGGCCTCCCACAATACTACATGAGATGCCATTTGCAAATCTGTCAAGAAGATCAAATAAACCCACTAGTTATCTTACTGTTATCCACTGAGTGGAATCCACTTTCTATGCAGTGTGGATGAGGTTGGTAGAGAAGAGAAATAAATACAGTGTCAGTGGTATCTGACTAAAGTGGCTCCTATGGAAAAAGTATTGATTCTTCTCAAAACAATGACAAAGAAAACCACATGCCCATTTATTTAGGCCTGCAAATCCTAACTGAAAAAGTTACTATGTACCCCTGCACTTGCACTCAGAGAAGTGTTATTTAGACAAACGGAGATAAGGAAATGCCTAAATGCCCATCAATGCACAATTTGATTGCAAACTTCTATACATTCTAGACAGAGGGATGAGCCACAGAGAGGAAGAAGCCATCAGATAGGATGATGCCACACCCACTGGCTATGCAAGGAGGAAGCAAGGACTGTGAGCTGAAAGGAAGCTGGAAACCTGGGAAAGCTGTGCCAAAGGTGATTTTCACCCTGATCCAGCAGGATGACATAGGTCTGCCCATACTCTTTTGCTGGACCAATAAGTCCATTTTAGACTTCTGCACTCTAGCACAGGAAAGAATCCATTTCTGTTCTTTAAAAGTCACTAAGGAAAATTATGAAGAGAATAAACTGAAGTAGGGACATGAAAACAGATACAAACATAAACTAAATGCACCCATGCAACTTGGCCATGTCAGAAATGAATGACAGACTGGAATAAGGATAGACCTAGAAGGCCTAAGTCAATATAAACCAGAGGGTTAATGTGTGTTATAAAATCTCACTCATTTGTGGGATCTAAAATGACAGAAAGTCAAACTCATGGACTCATAAACCACCACATCTCCTGAGCCTTTGACTCCTCCAACTCAACAGGTGAGCTTTAAATTCCCAGCTGACATCCCCAGGCCTTTTCCAACCCAGAAATGGATCCCCCTTCCTTCTCACAGCCTCAACACAGGATCAATCTGCCATCCTTTGAGCAGGTCCCTCTGCATCTCCTGAAACTCGCAGTCTTGCACCAGCTCTCCTTATCTTACAGACCACACCCACTTCCTGTCTGAGGTGGAAATGAACTATATCCAGGCTTATCTGTCAGAGATTCAAATGGGAATCACCACATATATCCTTGTTTTGGGGGTTCACACCCGGTGATGCTAAGGGTGTACTCCTGGTTCTGTGCTCAAAGATTACTACTGGTGGCGTTTAGGGGACCATATATGGTGCCAGGGATTGAACCTGAGCCAGTCACATACAAGATAAGCACCCTACCTGATGTACTATCTCTCCATTCCTAAAAACATAACTTTTGAAATGCTTGTATTACCAAACTCTTTGTAGAGTGAATAAATGTTCCTCTTTAAAAAAAAAAAAGAAGAAGAAGAAACAATAAGGCCCAGAGAAATAGCACAGCAGGTAGAACATTTGCCTTGCATACAACTAACCCGGGTTAGATCCCCAGCATCCCATATGGTCCCCTGAGCCTGCCGGGTGTGATTATGAGTGAAGAGCCAGGATTAACCTTTGAGCACCATCGGGTGTAGTCCAGAAACCCCCCATTATTTATTCAAAAATGAATAAAATAAACATTGGTGTTATTTTTTGCACCAGTAAGTTTGCATAATGATTGTTGCTCTTATTAATGAAAATCAGAAGGTTCGTTCCAAAGGCACCATAGTCACCACTGGGATCATTCTGAGCTTGAATAGTCTGTTCTGCCTTCCTTATCTTTTCCTGAAAGCAAGGCTGACCTCTCACCCTGTCGCTCCTACCACATCCCTGAGCTAATTTAGAGATCCAGTAAGCCTGTCTAAAAACACATGGCACTTTTCCTATGATTTTGCAAAAAACTACAATCACATCAAAGAATCACATATGTATTCATGACCTGTGTATACATATCAAAAATACATACAAAAATCTTTCATATTTTAAGCAATACACATAACATTTTTATACCCATATGCCCAAGGATGGGGCATAACAGCTGTAGGCCATGTGACATCTCTGTCAAGTTTCCTATGGGCTCTAGGACCCTAGAACGATCACCAAGAATCCCCTTTACCACACTGCATCCATCTCTCACAGACCTTCTCCCACCGTCCCCAAGGACCTGGATTTCTCCTAAAGCTCACCTTCCTTTACATCTCTTTCTAGCTCCAACCATTGAGAAATTGTCTTTGGACACTAATACTTACCAAAAACTAAGGTTATCTCCCACTATGGGAGATGGCTTCTATACAATGGATGACCCTCTATCTCTGAGAAATGCCTAGAAGGAATAGAGAGAGGATAAAGTGCACACAAGAAGCCTCATTTCTAAGAAATGAGCTGTTTCCGGGCCCTCGAGATAGCATGGAGGTAAGGCGTTTGCCTTCCACGCAGAAGGACAGTCGTTTGAATCCCGGTATCCCATATGGTCCCCCGTGCCTGTCAGGGGCAATTTCTGAGCATAGAGCCAGGAATGACCCCTGAGCATGCCGGGTGTGACCCAAAAACAAACAACAACAACAACAACAAAAGAATGAGCTGTTTCTTCCATTCTATAGACACAAAGCTGGCAGACTCTTCACAATAATGCCTTTAGTCATTTCTCATGAAAGAGCAAACTCAAGGGCTCAAGATAAACTATCAGAATACTATAGATGTCATAAGTCTTTCCACTCCCCTGTGATTTCCAGGATACCCTGATTTTCTCCAACTTTGCAGAATATTATTGTCTAAGATGTGATATTTAGAATACTTGCATGAGAAATGCAATGGTTAAATGGGGGTTGTCAAGAACACTCTAGGCCCCAAAGTATAGTGAGGAGAAGGAAAGATATTGAGTGAAAGAGGACAAAACACATATGAAATGACGGGGGACAGGGACTAAGGGGTCTCAAATATATTGGTGGTGTTAAGAAAACACATAACTAAACATCTAAGCCAGAATTAACAATAAAATCATGAGTTCAAATTTTAACAACCAAACTTAAAAAGGCCCCTAATATCATGGCAGGCTGGGATGAGGGGTAGTGGCATGGATGTACTTTGAGAACATGGGTGAAGGGAAGTTGGCACTGTAACAGGATTGGTCCTGAAACCTGTACCTATAAAATCCAACAATCAATAACTTTTAAAATCACAATGGTTTAAATCTTTTAAATATTATCTCCTAAGATAACTCACTGTTGAAACTTGGGATGGGGTGAGGGATCATAGTACAGCAGGTTGATCTCTTGCCTTGCATGTGACAAACATGGATTTGATATGTTGGCCCCACATATGATCTCCCAAACACCACCAGGAGTGATCATTGAACACAGAGCAGGAGTAAGCACTGAGCAAAGAGCAGGAGTAAGCCTTGAGCACAGAGTAAGAGTAAACCCTGAACACCACCAGATATGCTCTACCCAACCACAAAATGCCCTTGAGTTAGGAAATATAACTTTTTCTTAAATATATTTAAAATGAAATAGCAATATATTAAAATGTATCTAAATGAAGTTTCTAAAAAGTTTTGTATTCTCTGTGAAAACCCCAACCTTACAAAACAGGACTGAACTTCAAAAATGTGCTTCTAAATAGGTCCCTATTTGAAGTATTCATTAATATCAAGCTAAAACATTTATAATTACTAAATAAAGCTGACACTTATAGGCAACCTAACCTTTTCAGAGAGAATTCCTGATGTGAACCGTGAAGTTTTATTTCACAGTATTCTGTGCACATTAACAAGCTAAACGTTTTAATTCTTTTTCCTTTATTTAGAACAACTGAGCTAAACTAGTTGTTATTCTTATTTTGATGTCTTGAAGGGCAGATCAAATGAAGCTTAGCCACAATAATAATGATTGATGAACTTCATCTAATGATCATCCTTAATACCCTAGAGAATTGTTCCCAGAAGATACAACTAGCAACAAAATTCTGACCTGGTGAAGGGCATTGGAAGTCAGCATGAATGTGAGCAATTATTTGTGTGTGTGTGTGTGTGTGTGTGTGTGTGTGAGAGAGAGAGAGAGAGAGAGAGAGAGAGAGAGAGAGAGAATGAGAGAGAGGGAGAGAGAGAACACTGTAGTCACAAAGCAAAGAGAATTGACATTGCAATTTTAAATTTCTGAGAATTCAACCCAGTTGCACTCCTTAAAAAGGGCATACATGGGGGATTTTACTAGCATCTCTGATGTTGACAGTCCACATGGAGCCAATGAGCATGTTCTTATGACATCTCTTCTATGTTAAATTTTAAACACAGGCTAAAGCTAGACCTACCGAATGGGAGAAAATATTTGCATTCAACACATAAGATAAAAGGTTGATATCTAAGATATATATAACAAAGATCAGTCTAATAAATAGAGAGAGGGAAATAAACACACTTCTCTGAAGATAGACAGATGGCCAATAAGCACATGAAAAAGCAGTTGCCATCACCTATCATCAGGAAACTCCAAATCAAGATAATGATGACTGGCACATGTCATGAGGAAACCTGGTGAGTTTACCCAGCTGGAGTCCAGCCAGCTGAGCTGTGACCTGCAGAACTATGAGCAAAGGAAGGAATGATAGTTCAGCTCACTACTTTAGGGGTCACAAAGTTCACACACCTCCCCTGTGTCTAAAAACCAAGATTCTGGCACAAAATCAAGTTAATTATACTTTGTGCAGAAATCAGTCCACAGGATGTTTTATTTTTCCTAATTGTATGTGACACATGTTGCTCACAAGTAATTGCCATAGAGATATCTTGAGGGGGTAACAATCTGAGAATGTGGAAGTACACCACCCCCCGAAGCAAAAAAGCATGTCTACCTGGCTAGCCAGGAGACTCCTGGTGCACTTACTTCCCATGGATGCCAGGAAGTGCTACCATGATTAAAGCTGAAAAGTTAAAAAAATGTCCATCCCATAAGACATGGCTGTGTAAGTAGCCCTGTATCTCCTTGATCAGCTGCACCAGGTGGGCTTCGGGAAACTGGTGTGAGGACAGATTTCCCTCTGTGTGGCCTTAGTTCTGAGTTCCACCCAGTCGACCTACACAATGGCTTTGTCTCAACTACAAAGAGCTGACTTAAAAGTGAGTTCAGCAGGGTGCAGTCAGGACCCAGCTTTCTTCTCCCCTACTCCCTCCAGACTCCTTCCGCCTACTCTCCCTCGCTGCCCCAGCACCATGCTGGGCTCCCTCTCCATGGAGTACAGATCCTATCCAGGCCTTTAAAACTTCCCCTCAGCCCCACAGCAGTTCCCCTGAACTGGATCAAAGCTTCTCCCCTCTTTTCCCTGTATCTTCCCCGGGTCTTCACCATCAACACCACACTCCTGACATTCTGCATCAACCAGTCTTTTGTTGTGAGGCCTGAGCTGAATGCTCTGGGCCTGCATAAATGTCTCCAACATTCCCCAGTGATGATAGGAAATGTCTCCAAATCTGATACCCAGAATGACAACATCAGAATCACTTATTCTGGGGCCATGAATGTAGCTCAGGGGGTGAGTAGACTTACACACAGGCAGCTTGGGACCCATCCCAGCACCACTGAAAAAAAAGGGGTGGGGGGGTTGGGGTAGGGTATTCAAGCACTTGTACCTTGCAATGCAGCCAATTTCAGCTCAGTTATCTGAACACTGCCAGGAGTTTACTCCCTGCACAGAGTTTGAGCAGAGCGGGGTGCTCCCATCCAAAAAAATCAAATTAAAAAGAGAAAGAATCACTGTTCTGTCCCACACAGTCTCCATGGGAATGAACCTCCCTCATAAAGAGAAGCTACTAGTTCCTGAGGTTTGATTGTAACAGTTTCAATGACCCTTCAGGAGCTGAGGCCAGTTCTATACAGACCTCACCAGCACTTCACCTTGGTTCCAGCTTCGAAAAGACAACTATTAGCTCAGAACCAAGAGTAAGGCTAGACTCTTTGGGATGCCCTCAGCTGTCCTGCAAGGCCATATCCCTCACCTCCTCCTCTATCCCTATTCTCTGAACTTGGGTGATAACTTTTCTATTCACCTATGTAGGCTGGAAAGGAGTAAACCAGTTTTTAAAAACTTTGTTGTTTTAGGGGTCATACTCATTGGTGCTCAGGGTTTACTCCTGCTTACTCTGTGCACAGGGGTCACTTGTGGAAGTGCTCTAGTGGCCTCTGTAGTACCAGAGATTAAACCTGGATCTGCTGCATGCAAAGCAAGTACCTTCACTGTTGTTCTCTCCCTACAATATGTCCAGTCACCTTTAGTAGTGCTATAGAAGGCTTTTCATACAACACCTCTGCAGAATATTTTACCCTTATCTGGAATGTCAGTAAAAATTGAGAGAATATAAATATGTTCACTCACATCCAGGGATACATCCCAGGACATAATGGGATCTATCAATGTGAGTATCTAAGCCAATGCAACCCAGTATGAGTGTTGAACTCCAACACTTGGGAGTTCCAAAAACTTTGTGTGTCCCCACAGAACATTCAATTTCTTCTCCCAATCTTTTGGGTGGAGAAAGACCTTCATATGAACACCTGCAAATAATGTAGTACCCATCCCCATCTGCAAGGTCCATACTCTCATGCAGAACAGTAGAGGAAGGAGCACAGTTGCCCTAAAAGAGGCCACTGCACACAACCCAACACGAGGCTCTACAGACTTCTCCCAGGGATAGGTAGGCAGTGGGGGCCAGAGAGGACCATTAGGTAAAGTGATGGGTGTCTGACGGTGAATCACACTGACATGTCCTAAAAACAGAACTGAGTCCAGAGTAAAACTAAAAGTGAGTTCAGTGCAGAGGGCACTTGTCTTGCATGCAGCCAATCTAGATTTGATCTCTGGTATCCCATAAGGTCTCCTGAGCACCACCAGTAGTAGCTCCTGAGTGCAGAGCCAGGAGTTATCTCTGAGCACTACCAGGTGTGATCCAAAAGGTAAAAATAGAAGAAGAAAAAGAGGAGGAAGATGGGTCTGTCTAGTGAAAAATTCAAAAGGAAAATAAGTACATGCAAAGGTATGACACCATGCAAGAATGGACCAAGTGATTTGCTGCCACACACAGCTCATGGCAGACCCTGCTTCACGCCTACGGGTGTCCCATTGGTTGGCCAGCATCCAGTAATGATTTGAGCCAGAGGTAGAAAGACAGGTGCCAAATGTCCCTAACTCCCTGACCATGTTGTTTGCTGCTGTTGACTACAGTGACTTTCCCTGCTGCTTGCAAATTTGCAAAGTACAGCTCTCTCTAACCTCCAAAACTGCTCCTTTCTGTCTTCTCAGCAGAGGAATAGAATTTTGCCAGGTGGAAAGGTCCCCACACTCACTGCAGAAGCTTTTAGCAGGGAGCAGGAACTGTGCTCAGCACACAGACTTGAGTGTCTTCCTGTGGCAGAGAAATAAAAAAAAAAAATTCAGCCTTAGGATCTGGTTCTCTGTTCTGGCCACAATACATCCCTCCCTTCTAGGAGCAGCTTCTGTTTCTCCACTTTGAAGGTTCTCTGCACCAGAGAGCAGGCAGAACTGGGGCAGGACAGCCCCTTGGCAGGCAAGCACAGTGCTGGACAGATAAAGAGTTGTGGAACCATTCCTAGTGACAGAGACAAGAAGATGCACAACATCCCCGTGAGAACAGCTCCGACTTCCTCATCCACGTTTACTTACTGTAATTGACTTTCTCCTGGTTTTACCTTGCCTCTGACCCTGAGCACCAAGCAAGGCTGCTTCTGAATTTTAAAGAGAAAATGATTAATGTGGCCCGAGTAGAAGCAGTCCAACTGGGAGAGCCGGTGGGCACTAGGGAGACGCCTGATAAATAATAAACATGCGGCTTCCCAGCCTCTGCCTCCCCCGTTCATGGTCAGGGCCAGCAAACCCCCTTCCATGAGAGCTCATTTCCTTTCCAGGCAGACCTACCTCTGCTCTACTGGAGACTTATTAATGCCTTGGTCAGGGAAAAAAAAATATTTACATCTAAAAAGTGCTGAACCCTGAAACTCTTGCCACGGGGAAAGGTTATTGGTATTAAAAAAAAAGAACACAGAAGTTTGTATGAACATTATTTCCATAATCATTTATTTTTCTGCTTAGGAAACAACATTTGCCTGTTTTGCCTGAGAGACCGTCTCCTGGGTCCTCCTGGTCAAATTGCTAAGACAAATTCCAAACAAAAGCTTCTGGGGATGAAGGAAAAAATCTTTTAACAACAAGAAAAAATAAGACAATCAATGGTGAGAATCAGACGAGAGAATGGTGGCTTTATGAAATGGGGTGATGAGTGGGTTTTCAATACATTCTGTGAAAGGAGGAGAAATTCGAAAGAAGGGGATAAAACGTTTCTGATTTTTTGGTCCTTGGGAGTCAATGAAGGCTGAAATTCAGGCTTGCTTTTAAAAATATCTTCTAGGGGCCGGAGAGATAGCAAGGCATTCGACACAATGGTTCGAATCCCAGCATCCCCAATGGTCCCCCGAGCCTGCCAGGAGCGATTTCTGAGCGCAGAGCCAGGTGTAACCCCTGAAAACCAAAAGAAAAAAAAAGCACTCATTTCTAGCCCCTCCCACTTTCACTTTTTGCCTAGTGTCTCTCCATCCTATGGTTCCCAGTGTCTGTTCTGAGAGATATTCACTTACTAGAAACTGAGTGTTCTATTTCATTGAAGGAGGAAAAAGGTCAAGGCTCAAGGAATTCAATTAAGGAAAATTCTCTCACCCTATCACTGAGAGAGTGCACAGAGAGATGAAATGAGTGGACACATGGGGCTGGCAGGGAAGACAGTGGCCAGGGTCCCACAAGCCCTTAGGTGTATGAGTCATAGTTCCCCCTTCCATTCCTGTCAGTTTCCTCCTTCATCCAAATGTGTCTGATGGTTCTACTTCTGAGGGCCTCCCTCATAATCAGCCTCCACTCTCTCTTTGTCAAAGGTGACAAGGATTTATTGATGCTCTGTGGACTCTTACCCACCTGGTACTATTGTGGGAAATGCCTCATTTACCATTTCAGCCTTGGTTCTTGGGGCTTGTGGGATTGGATTGTGGCCCTGTGATTGGACTCAACAGACTCAATTTACCACACAATTCAGCAGCTCCACTTCTTTATATTGTCGCCCATGGGGTTGGTGTGCCCACATCCAAACCCACACATGTGAGCTTCTAGACTCTCTCATCCTAACTGCCAGAACCTCAAAACAGCCCACAGCCCTTTAGAAGGTGGATCAGAAAAGAAATTGCAATAAGTTAAGATCATGAAAGATTATTAAATGGTTTGAGAAACTGAAACACATAAAGGAAATTTCAGATTACTAAGTGAAGGATATTCTGCATGACTATAAGTACACTATATTTTAAGAATGCAAACTATGGTAACAGTAAGAAAAAATTTAATGTTAAGCCAATTAGGGAAAACAATAATTTTTGAGCAGTGAAAATATTCTGTAGGGTATTATAATGAGGTATCATGTCACTATATATTTATCTAAGCCCAAAGTTTGCCAACATAGAAAATGAAGAGACCCTTAGGGAATGTGGGGGACTCTGGGTGACTGTGTTAGTGAAGCTTCATATTTCTAAGTTACCATCCTGATAAATAATGTTAGTCATGGGGAGATGGCCCATGGGTTAAAAGAGGAGCTAAGTGGCAAATCTCCATACCGTCCTCACAATTTGATGGGACCTTCTGAGGGGGACTCAGGTACTTTCCAATGATTCTTTGACTACTAGGTTGGTTATTTAATTCAAGGGCCTGAGGATGTCACACTCTTCAGACTGCAGTTTTGAGAATTTTCTAGGCTACCCCAGTAGTGCTCAGAGGAACATCTGGTAATAGGAATGAAACTGGGCTCAGTCACATGCAGAGAAACTCTATTTCTTAGGCCTAGGGAATTTCCATTCCAATTTTCCCAATATTTGTGCCTTTGAAGAAGAAGAAGAAGAAGAAGAAGAAGAAGAAGAAGAAGAAGAAGAAGAAGAAGAAGAAGAAGAAGAAGAAGAAGAAGAAGAAGAAGAACAAGAAGAAGAAGAACAAGAACAAGAAGAAGAAGAAGGAGGAGGAGGAGGAGGAGGAGGAGAAGGAGGAGGAGGAGAAGGAGGAGGAGGAAGAGAAGGAAAAAGAAGGAAAAGAAGAAGGAAGAAGAAGGAAAATAAGAAGAAAAGAAGAAGAAGATGAAGAAGAAGATGAAGATGAAGATGAAGATGAAGAAGAAGAAGATGAAGATGAAGATGAAGAAGAAGAGCGTATCCACACCTGCCGAGTGGAGCTGACTGCGAAGAACTGAGAGTCCGGTCTTTTCTTTGTGTTTCTTTGTTCTCTGCTGTCCTCCGGACCTCGTGGGAGTGAGCCAAACCGGCTTCAAAAAAACTCGCTCTCCCAGAGGTCCATTCTAGGGCAGAAACCCAGGAACACCTCATTAAAGTGAAAGAAGCTACAGAAGAGCACTTTGGCTCCCCTTCACTACGCGGCCCTGCCGCTCTTTCTAAGGAAAGAAAATCATCGCAACAAGAAGAGAAAAAATCACACTAAGGACTGTGCTGGATCACTGAAGCCAGCATTTCTCTCCAGACTGTCTTCTCTGCTGCGGATGCCCTGATGCCTCTTGGGGGGAAACCCGGCCGGCGGGAAGGAGAAGGGAAGCTCAGAGCAGCCGCATTCTTATTCCACGAGGTTAGGAACACACCACACCTGTAATAAGCTTAAAGAGGTTTATTAATATGGCCCATGACCGCAATTTCCGATCAAAGGCAAGGCTTATATGAAGGGCTTCTGCTTATATAGAAAAGATGGGAAGGGGCAGGCAGAGAGA
>PVKC010036846.1:0-12928 GCA_004027635.1 Crocidura indochinensis
CATTTTGGGATTTTTCTTGGCTCTGAAATGTAATGATTTATCAAACTTTCTAGAGGAAAAATAAGTTCCGTCACGACTCCAAATTAGCAGACACTCTGGCCTCAGTTTTCCAACTACTTATAAAATGATGTTAGAGTTTTTCCCTAGGTCTTCATATTTCACTAGGTCCACTGTCCTTTCCTTTCATTATTAAATTTCACAAAAAACCCAACAACTTTTCAGGAAACAGTTTCAAGATACCTACCTTATTTGTACAAAGATCTCCATATGAACCTTCAATTCCTCTCTTTTGGGACCAGGAGGGCAAGACTTCTGGGTCAGGCACGACAATACCCACCAAAAAGGCCTGTAAAAACCACCGAAGGAGAATGTCATAGTGAAACTTTTTTTATGTGGTTATTTGTGGTCCACCATTAAAAATAATCTCTTAGTATTCCCAGACTCCACCCATTTCTAAAAATAGTAATGATTATGAAACATTTCTACTAAAATATCACATATACCCGACTCTTTATTTTCTAATATATCCCTCTGATTTTGTAAAATAATAATACGCTTAGTGAGATTAAGACTCAGTAAAGTTAGACCAATATATATGATTCTCTTGCGAATCTTTGGGTAGAAGAATTTGGCCACACCCAGCTCTGCTCAGAGAGTACTCTGGGTATCAGGGATCAAGCAGGGGTAACCATGTGCAAGTTAAGTGCCTTAACCCCTGTACTAGCTTCTTAGCCCCTCTCATGCAAGTCTTTTTGTTTGTTTGTTTTGTTTTGTATTATTTTTCTCATGCAAGTCTTAAATTAGTTCATCTTTAGGATGCCAATCAAACCTATGAAACAAACATATATATGTCTCAGGACTTTCAAATCCTTTATAAAGTAATTAACATAAAATATTAAATATTGGGGCCGGGTGGTGGCGCAGGAGGTAAGGTGCCTGCCTTGCCTGCACTAACCTAGAACGGACCACGGTTCGATCCCCCGGTTCCCCATATAGTCCCGTGCCTGCCAGGAGCGACTTCTGAGCACATAGCCAGGAGTAACCCCTGAGCGTCACTGGGTGTGGCCCAAAACCCCCCCAAAAAATCAAATATTAAATTAATATTTAATTTAAATATTTATTCAATATTAAATAATTATATTTAAATATATATTTAATGTTTATTGATATAATAATTGATAAATTAAATAACATTGATTATTTGATTATTAAATGATTATTCAATTAATAATGGTCCTCATGCATGAAGAATGTCATTTAATTTTCAAGACATTTTCTTAAAAAATAACTTGAGGCTGGAGAGATGGCATGGAGGTAAGGCATTTGCCTTGCATACAGAAGGACAGAGGTTCGAATTCGGGCATTCCATATGGTTCCCTGAGCCTGCCAGGATCGATTTCTGAGCATAGAGCCAGGAGTTACCCCTAAGTGCTGCCAGGTGTAACCCAAAAACCACCACCACCAACAACAACAATAACTTAAGGGGGCTGGAGAGATAGCACAGCAGTAGGGTGTTTGCCTTGCTTGCAGCCTACACGATGGACCCGGGTTTGATTCCTGGCATCCCATGTGGTTCCCTGAGCCTGCCATGAGTGATTTATGAAACACAGAGCCAGGAGTAACCCCTGAATGCTGCCAGGTGTGGCCCCCAAACCAAAAACCAAACAAACAAACAAAAATTAAGGGGGTCTGAAGCTACAGTACTGTAGGTAGGGAGTGTGCATTGCACGTGGCTAACCCAGGTTCATTCCCTGGGACCCTATTTGGTCCCCCCAGCCCTTTCAGAAGTTATTTCTAAACACAGAGCCCTGAGAAATGCCAGAAGTGGCTCTCTCCACACAAAAAAATTTAAGGGTGCTTGCTTCAGCAGTGCTGTACTAAAACTGGAATGATGAAGATTAGCATTGCTCTTGCACAAGAATGACACATAAATTTATGAAGTATTTCATACTTTGTTTATTGGGGGGTGCACTAGCAGTGCTCAGGGATTATTCCTGGCTTTGAGCTCAGGGATCATTCCTAGAGGGATCAGGGGACCATAGAGGAATCTGCTGGGGATTGAACTCTGGGTTGGTGACATCCATGGTCTACCCACTGTACTATCATTGCAGCCCTTAGAGTTTCATACTTTAATCATGCAAACTGCAGTAACATGGATGAAGCTAGAGGATATAATTAGAGTAAAATTAATCAGAAAGAAAGAATAAATACAAAATGATCTCTTGTACATGGGACTTAAAGATACTCAGCAAGGTAGCAACAAAGGGCCAAAGTGAATACAATGGGAAAACTGATCTACACAAATTGAGTTGAGGGCAGTGAAAGAGTGAGGTATTGTGGTCCTATGGTGACAAAGGTGAGGACAGGGGTGATGAGTATGGTATTGAAATTGTGTGCAAGGGAAACAACCATAATAGTATAAGGCACAGAATCTGACTTAAACAAATTTAGGGGGACCTGAGCGATACCACAGTGGCAGGGTGATTGCCTTGCACACTGCCATCCCAGGAAAGACCAGGGTTTAATCCCTGGCATCCCATATGGTCCCAAAGTCTGCCATAAATTATTTCTGAGCACAAAGTCAGGAGTAATCCCTGAGTACCACTGGGTATAGCCCAAGATCCAAAAAAAAAAATTTTTTTTTTAAAATTCAGGGTCCAGAGAGATTGTGCAGTGATAAGGCTGGCCTTACTTCAGGCTGATCCTAGTTCAAACCCTGGTACCTCATATAGCTCCCTGTTCATTGCCACAGTGATTCCTGAGCACTGAGTTAGATTAAGTCTTAAACAAAACCAGGTATGGCCCCAAACCATCTCCTCCCCAAATTAGTAACATTTAACTATATAAATCCAGAAGTAACATATAATATACTCACTATAATCTTTCTGATTTCAAATAGAAGTGCAATTAAGAGCAGGAGATACAGTGGGCAGGGCAATTGCCTTGCACAGGGTGACCCAGGTTTAATCTCCTGTATCCTATATAGTTCTCCCAAGAAATTGCCTGTCCCACCCAACTCTGGGCTCCTGCCCTCTGACCATTAATTGGGAACTCCCTCCCTTATTCTCCCCTGTTAGACAACTAGTGGGTATAGCCCTCATAGCTCCAGCATCACTGGGAGGCCCCAAAACCAAAGAAAACAAAATTTGTAAAATACAGGTGACTGGAAATCAACATTTACCATTTTAATCAATTAGGAAATAAGTTCGAGGTAACTCTTAGATTTTCCACAGGCCTAATACACACGGGAGGAGTACAGCATGTGGGACTCACTGCTTGCTTTTTTATTAATGACTCACCTTTCCTTTTAAAATAATTTTAATATTTATAGTTGAAATAACATGTTGCAATAGTGTTTATACTTTTGGTAGACAAAGTTACTGCACTTCCACCAACAGTAAAGTGCCAAAGACCCTCCACGCATCTCGAAGCAAGAATACTCACCTTTAAGCTGTCCCCATGGACATAGATTTGTGACACAGGCTCACAGCGGATGTAGATGTTCTCAATCTTCTCAGGTGCCACATATTCTCCCTGAGCAAGTTTAAATATGTGCTTTTTCCGATCAATAATTTTAAGAGTTCCTGCCTGTGGTGTTGGACAGAGAGCATCATCAGATGATTTCCCCAAGCCCACACCTTTCCCTTTCTCAGCAATGTAGTCCCTTGACCAGGCCCCATCCTGCTACAGACCCCACTGGGGGCTCCTTCCCCTGGACTGATGTCTGTTCTCTCAGAGGCATGAGATTGGATGCAGAGTGCCTCTATATACACAGGCCAAAGGCTCCCTGCTCTGTGGGGTTCTAATTGTCTTGTTTTATTCTCCCCAGCAAGGATCCCTATGTGTACAACAAGCTTGGTGGCAGATGTCCTTCCAGAAGGTCACCTGTCTTCCATCAGTGTCCTACCTTACCTAGGCCCTGGCACTAGATGTTCTTTTGCTCAACAGCATCTTCAGATTTGATCCCTTACACATGTTTAGTCTCTTGTTTCCACACCCCAAAAGCAGCCCCTACAGCCCCCAACATGGCACAGGACTGAAAGAGGCCCCCACTGAGACCTACCTGATAAGTCAGGGTCCTCATTCCTCCAGAAAGACAGATTACTCTTTAGTGATCTCGACAGCAGACATGTCCCAATTGGGTACTGAATGCTGTGCCCTTGGCCTTATGAACCCAACTCATCTCCAACTCCCCCTTATTGTTTCTGAGTGCACCTTTCTTACTTGGCTCAATGTCTGAAGGATACAGTTTCCTAATATATGGGAAGTATTCCCTGAGGTAACTGCCTGTTGTCTTATCACTATCCACTCCCATGTCAAACCTCTTCCAATCAAATCTCTTCTCTGAGCTCCAAGCCTAGAACCTAACTGTCCTCAGAACACATTAAAGCTCAGGTAATGTCCCCTGCAGGATACAGTATACTTCAATTGAAGTTCATCACAATCCCACTTCAGCCTGACTGAGCTCCCAAGCCCCAATTCTGAAAAGGGCCTTATTGTTTGCTTTTCCTGGGACTTTCAGGTTGCTGAGTCAGTTTACCAGTCCTCAGGGCCACCTCATTCACCATCAAAATCATCTAATGACACAACTCTGTGTGCATCTGTGTGCCCCTTCTCCCTAGGTGAGCCCTACGAGAACCAGAGAACAAAGACAGCTGGAATTCTCCAAGCTCAGTTTGCCGATCAGCTGCTTTCAGAGCATTGACTTCTCTGCTCCCAATGGCACCCCACACACAACTGTAAATAATCACCTCCACTTCACAAATGATTAAAGTAAGGATCAGAGGTTACTTAACACATACCAAAGTCACAGTTAAAAAGTAATGGGGGATAGGATTTGGAGCAGATCCTTCTGGATCAGTATTTTAGGCCTTTTACTTGATGCATCCAATACTATTTCTTTTTCTTTCCTTTTTTTTTCTGGGTCACACTCGGAAGTGCTCAGGGGTTATTGCTGGCTCCTCACTCAGAAATCGTTCCTGGCAGGCTCAGGGGACCATATGGGATGCTGAGATTCAAACCAATGACCTTCTGCATGAAAGGCAAAAGCCTTACCTCCATGCTCTCTGTTCGGCCCCTCCAATACTATTTCAAAGTAACAATAATTTTTTTAAAAGTAGCTTCTAGTAGACTCTGCTTCTTGTCTGTGAGTTCAGGACTAGGTGTTTCTTGGAAATTAATTTATTAACGTCTCATAATACCAGACAAGGTGGGTATTTTTGTTGTTGTTAGTCATATTTTAATTTATCATGGGTTTGCCATTGGTTAAAAATATAAACGTTTGAAAGTACAGTTTTGGGTGTTGGTTTTATTCAACCTGCAGAGCATCAGTAGCACAAGATATAAGATTTTGTGATTCACCTGGCAGTATCAAAATATAAAGGCCTCTTGAAAATAAATAATATAAAAGAATACACAGAGACTTCAAAGCAGTTCATGAGAGTGAGGGCCTAAGCTCTAAGAGCTGATGAGACTACCCAGCCTATGCCCTAATACTTCTCCAAAAATCCGCCCTCAACACACATATACCTGTGGGTAGCTCAGACTTCCAGTGTCTCTCCACAAGTGCTATTTATTGCACCTTCCCAGATTGTCCTTCTCAGCATCTCCTCTGCCTTCCAACATGACTCATATCCTAAGATTCAGATCCCTGTTCTCTGTCAAGCAAGCATGGCCCTCTGCCCAGACTCATCATGCTAGAGTGAAACTTATCTATCTAGAAACCTGACTCATTATTAGGCAGAGTCCCTAGCCAAGGATACATAACAAGCTAGTGTATCCACTCTATTGTAGGCACGAGGGGTTTTCAAAGGGAAGTGCACAGCTTCACACAGGTATATCAGTGCAGCAGTCTAGAGGACCCAGGAGGGTTTGACATCACTCACAAGCCTGATAACCTCAACATCTCAGAACATCCCATGCACAACACAACCAATGCAGCTTTGGAAAATCACTGGAGAGCTCCTGACTTGGGCTCTCCAGTGATGCCAGTGACAGAGCCTTTATCTGGCCCTGGTTTCCATCTTGATGTATCTAATGGGCTAGACATTCTGCTAACTGCTTGCAGTATAATTTCATTTATTCCTCACAATAACCAGAAAGGTAAATAATACTATTCAACCTAATTTACAAGTGACCAAATGAGGCATAATTACTAGCTTTGGTTGAAAGTTGGAAGTGATAGCCAAAGCATGCTATGTGATCTTGTTCTCTTATTCTATAAATAAAACTCCAGGGAGGGGTGATACTTTGACAGTACCAAAGGGGTTCAAGCATCCTTCCATCCTACTCCATACTTTTCCAGCAGCTCAGCACCATGTCTCAGCTGGGGATCAGTGTCTATGAGATCCCAGACCAGCCATCCTCAGATTTCCTGGAACTATGCTCTTGAATTCTCCAATCAGTTCCACAACACTGCCAGATTTTATTCTGAAAACCATTCATAAAAGGAAATGGGTCTCAGGGCCGAGGTGATAGCACAGCGATAGGGCATTTGCCTTGCATGCAGATGACCTGAGATGGATCCGGGTTCAATCCCTGGCATCCCAAATGGTTCCCCGAGCCTGTCAGGAGTGATTTCTGAGCACAGAGCCAGGAGTAACTCCAGAGTGCCTCTGGGTGTGGCCCCCCAAAAAAAAGCAAAAACAAAAACAAACAAAAATAAGGAAGTGGGTCTCAAACTCTAGCCCTGACTCCCTAACAAACATCCCTCCTTCATAGTGTCCCAGAATGAATGCCAGAGAGGATATGGAGAAGCTCCCTGACTCCTCCTGATTCAGGAGTGAACTGGTCAGATACCACCTACCACCAGAACCTTCAGCACCCCAAGATTCCCAGCATACACACCGGCAGCCACTTCCCGATGTCTCCAGTGTGAAGCCAGCCGTCTCTGTCTAGAGCCTCTTTTGTCCTGTCTGGATCTTTCAAGTAACCTTTGAATACATTTGGTCCTCTCACACATATCTGTAGGGACAAACAGCCAGTTTCTCTAAGCTCACAGCCTATGAAATCCAGACATGAAGCTGTGAAGAGTTATGACTGAAGCACACACAGCCTCGGGGAACCTACCTGGGAAATGGCAGGGATGGAAACAGGACAGGAATAGCCACTGCTGCCTGAAGTCTTATTAATTAGTAGTTTAAACGGACTTGATAGAACTCAGGTTCAATCCCTGGCACCACATATGGTTCCCAGAGTCTCTTCAGGAGAGATTCCTGAGCACAGAGCCAGGAGTAACCCCTGAGAACCATTGGATATGATGAAAAGCAAGAAAAAAACAACAACAAAGAAAAACAAGAAACTAAAAAAAAACAATGCCTACACTGACTTGATATATAAGACGAAAAAAAGTTTTAGATCTCTTTGATGTGGAACTTACAAGATATACAGAAAGAGAACAACAAAAGGCCAATGGCAACACAATGGGAGAACTCATCCACACAACTGAGTCTGATGTGGGCATTTGAAAGGAAGGGGCACTGGAGTCCTTGGGGAGGAAAGTGGATACACTAGTGACGGTGTGGGATTGGAATTATGTGCACTGCATACCACCATTAACAGTATTGCAAATCACAGAACCCCACTTAAAAAAAACTAAAAATCCTATTTCCATTGTGTTTTGTTTTTACTCACTGCATGTAGCATCCTCATACATGAATGGCAAGTGCTTAAGTTTACCTCTCCCTCGCCTTTGCAGGTCCAATAGTTCAGTTCCTCCACATCTACCAGCTTGATATGATTGCAGGGCAGAGGAGCCCCAACATGCCCTAGGAGACAAAACTGCAAATGTCAATTACTGATCCACTTCAGAACTGTAACCAACCCCAGGCAGACAAAATGGGGAATTCACAGATGCAAAGTGATACCCCTTTAGAAACACTCCCCAAATAATAGATTCTGATTCACTAGGTCCTACAATTCTATATTTTGTGTATGTTGGGGTGAAGGCTCCTAAGCAGTGCTCAGTAGTCCTTGGGTCACTTCCAATGATTCTAAGGCAGCAAAGTGTACCATATATTTGACACGGTGAAGCTTGGGCCCAGAGGTTTTGGGATCATCTAAGCCAACCTGGCCATGCTCTTTATCTAGTGCGGCTTAAAGATATCTTCCACTATGCCTGATCCACACAACTGAGTTTGGTGTGGCAGTGTTTAGGGGCCACATAGTGTTGAGGATTCAACTTGAGGCCTCACCCATACCTGGTATGCATTCTAACACTTTGAGCTATCTCTCCAGTCCCTAGAATCTACAAATCTCATGCACACTCAAAAGATTCTGACAACTCTTGTCTATCTTACACCTCAGTAACAAATGAACAAAGTAATGTACCCCCATAAAGTAATTCTTTAAATTTCTTATATACTCCAACTGCAAATTACAACTAATAATTGTCATAAAAATTTACTGGTCAAGTAAAGGTTTTTGTTTTAGGACTATACCTGGTCAGGGGTTATTCCTGGCTTTGCACTTGGAAATTATTCCTGGCAGGCTTAGGAACCATATGAGATGCCAGGGATCAAACCTGGATTGGCCACATGCAAGGCAACTGCCCTACCCACTGTGGTATCACTCCAACCTCCGGATAAAGAGTTTTTAAGATGAGGTCCTGAATAGTGAGCCACATAAATGGAAATGTGGCAATTTGATTTTTCTTTTATTTTTTTATTTTTTTGTGGTTTTTGGGTCACACCCAGCAGCACTCAGGGGTTACTCCTGGCTCCATGCTCAGAAATTGCTCCTGGCAGACACGGGGCACCATATGGGGCACTGGGATTCGAACCGATGACCTTTTGCATGAAAGGCAAACGCCTTACCTCCATGCTATCTCCCGGGCCCCTGATTTTTCTTTTAAACAAAAAAAAAATTGTGCTAAATCTTGTACAATTGTAAGAAAGATATATATTCTTTCTTTTCTTTTCTTTTCTTTTCTTTTTTTGTTTTGTTTTTTGTTTTTGTAGTTTTTGGGTCACACCCGGCAGTGCTCAGGAGTTACTCCTGACTCCATGCTCAGAAATTGCTCCTGTCAGGCACGGGGGACCATATGGGACACTGGGATTCGAACCGATGACCTTCTGCATGAAAGGCAAATGCCTTACCTCCATGCTATCTCTCCGGCCCCGGTATATACTCTTTCATAGTCAAAAGCCTTACAATATTTATGGTAAAGATGAATGACAAGGACAAAACCTCAAAATTCTTAGACAGGAAAATGTAGAGAACGACACTGGGACGTAAGAGGTGTCCAAAGAGAGGAGAAACATTAGAGAGATCAGTAAACAGTCACAGTAAGGAGGAAAAAAAAATAAGTCAACCAGAATCTAAGAATACAACTCTGATAGATTTGTCAGTGTTAGAGAGATCAAAGAATGTATACAAAAGAGATCTTATTCAGTTAGAGTTAAAAAAAGTAAAATTGGGGATAGGCGAAGGAAGTATTTCTATAGTTGGCCAAATACAAATCATGTTTTGGCTAACTTCCTCACTGTGTTCTGAAAATAGTATTTCATTACTGTACACATTTTTTTTGGGGATCACACCCGATGGAGCTCAGGGGTTACTCCTACATCTGTGCTCAGAAATCGCTCCTGGCAGGTTCAGGGGACTCATATAAGATGCTGGGAATTGAACTGGGATCGGTCCTGTGTTGGCTGTGTGTAAGGCAAATGCCTTATAAATGCCTTGTTATGCTATTGTTCCAGCCCCATAAATATATACTGTATGCATGTACATAATATTAAATTTTCTAGTGCATAGTTGAGCAAACATAAGCCTTCATGGTGGCTTCCTGAGGGATTCTGTTATTTTCAGATTCTTTCTATGTCTGGTCTATCTTTGGTAATAATCTGTGCAATCTTGCCTTACAAGATGAAGTTATGGGGGCTGGGGAGATAGCATGGAGGTAGGGTGTTTGCCTTGCATGCAGAAGGAAGGTGGTTTGAATCCCAGCATCCCATATGATCCCCCAACCCTGCTAGTAGCGATTTCTGAGCATAGAACCAGGAGTAGCCTCTGAACGTTGCCAGGTGTGACCCAAAAACAAACAAACAAACAAACAAAGATGAAGTTCTTTAGGCTGAGGATATGGATAAGATTTGTCACCTTCTAAAAATTAATATTAATATCACAGAAGACTACAGTTCTTAATAGCCCTTTAGAAACAGGGCTCTGGCTATTTCAAATTTACTTCCACCCCTGAATCATACTTATTTCACAGCTGCTTCATATTTTCTAATATTATTCAATGAGAATATGTAAACCCCTCAAACACAATATACTTATCAAACACACAATATACTGATAATATAATCATTTTATTGCTTAGAGATGAATTGTTATCTATTCTTTTTTCATAATTCTTTTACCTACAAAAGAAATAGTAAAACACTAAAACATGTCACAAAGAGAATAACCAACTCACATACACAACCCAGACAAAACCAACATGAGTGTTTTTCACTACATCTTTTCTAAGTGCCCATGCAACTCATGATCACATCTCCAGTCCATCTTACCTGAGGTCCAGTCCCCGGGTGTAGTAAAGGTACATCCTGCTGTGCATTCAGTTTGACCGTAACCTTCATAAACCTTTGAGCAAAACACGGAAACCACACTGTGGACACAACTTCCTGTAGATGACTAGTTGTCATTTTCAGCCAGTGAGCCTCCTACTGAGCATCTGGCTGCTCCATGCTGGGGACAGTGGAATGGGATGTATTTTGGAGGTAGGTAACTCCAGGTGAAGCTGAACACAGACAACAGGTGTTTGTGTGGAAGTGCTATTTTTATCATAGACGCCCGGAAGATAGGGTTTCGTGGTCTGGGTAAAGATTTCTGATCTATTTTTAACTACTTTATTTTTTCATTTCAATATGTATCGATGACAACTCTTTAAAATACGCTATATATTTTTATCTGTTTCGCTAGATTTCCCACCCCCTCTAGCAATCCATATGCGTATAGGAAAACATCATGTGTGAAACTCTGCCTTTGGGAATGGTCAAGGCATGTTGATACAGAACAGAGAGACAGTATAAGAAGTCCATGGCTGCTAATACAGAAATGTTAAGCATACATATGTTGAACCAGATGTGCCTACTGTACTTTAAACCCATCAATTAAAACCACCACATCACTATGTTCTCAGTCTGTGGCAGCAATAAATGCCAAATGAAGGGATGAAACTATTGGGTAAATAATTCAAAAGGATTCTCCACTACCTCTTAAGCTCCTCTATAAGACAGGAGGATGTGGAGATGCAGCAGCATTGTGTGGTACTAGCTGCAAGACTTTGAAGACCCTTCTGGCTTATTCTATCCCCTTTTCCCCAGTGAAACACCTGAACTTTCTAGAATGTTGACAGGTCATCTTGGCCTTTTTTCATCCTCAGAGGAGAGAGTTTTTATCCCACTAAGTCTTACCCTCAGAATCTTTTTCCTGAACAGTGAAGAATATAGTTGATATCCTGCCCTTCCCTAACATATATTATTGCCACTAGGAAATCACCAAATGACAATACCTGGCATCCCAGAGCTGCCCGGAGGAATCCTAGGACTGCGGGAGAAGCAGGGGCTGCTCCAGTAACAATCATCCTCACTTTCCCCCCAAGACTGGCCTGTGGAAAGAGAGAAGAACCAGAAGTTTGTACTGTTCAAGTAGGATTCTAGGCCACCTGGGCCTCAAGCAATGTCAACATTCAACAGCTGGATTTACCTGGACCCCAGACTAGGGACTGAAAGGAGATTGGAGGCTATTGAACACAGGAATTGAAAAAGTTCCTTCTTCCACATGAACCAATCAGCTTTGTGACTCAACCAAATTATAGCCACCTCTTTTGTGTCCTCTGAGAACTAAGGCATTGACCTGAGGAGCATCCCACCATTTTGATTCTCTCTTCCTTAATGTGCACAGTTGCTCCCTCACTCTCTTGCCACTGCAAGCATCCATAACAATTACTTAGGACAATTTCTTCCCACTTCCAGTTTAATGGCATAACCTTTTTTTTTCTCCGTAGAAATCAATATTAAGCTCTATTTACTATAAATTGCAGAGGACAAAGAATTCTTTAAACACTTTGTTTCTGTAACTTGAGATGAGAGTGTTTAAATATTAATTTTCATAGCTAAAAATATGCTCAGAGCAGATGAATTGCTTTACTAACTAGTGACTAATTCCTTGGGTCAGATAGAGTTTGAAAATATTAGAGAGGATCTTAAAATGAGTACTTTCTAATTGGCCTGGTTTGGGATAGGAAATAAGAAGGAAAAGGAAGACTCTTGATCATCTCTTTAACCAGACCTAAGTACTAAGGAAAAGCTTCCCTGGCAAGGGCTTCAGGTTGGGGAAAAAACATTCATGTCCCACTGGTTCCCTGGTGAACCTGGCAAGCAGGGCAAAGTTGTCCTGATGCTGGAGAGATCTAAGGACTCTCCTTTTCAGGAGAGTCCTTGCTGCTTGCTGTTCTCTAAAGAACAAAAACTAGTTCTTTAGAAGTTCAGTGGTGTTAAGCTGAAGCTTTACCTTTTTGACTGATACATTTTGTTTTGTTTTTGTTTTTTTTTTTTGGCCACACCCATTTGATGATCATGGGTTACTCCTGGCTAAGCGCTCAGGGGGCACCATATGGGACGCTGGGGATCAAACCGCGGTCCTTCTTGGCTAGCGCTTGCAAGGCAGACACCTTACCTCTAGCGCCACCTCTCTGGCCCCTGATATTTAATAAATTTCAGGTTACTGGGATGAACTTCTCTGTAAGGCTGTCATTAAGTATTGCGAGATAGCTTTATAATCACTTACTCATTTTTCTTTCTTCTTTTTGTCCTTTCTTCCTTCCTTCCTTCCTTCCTTCCTTCCTTCCTTCCTTCCTTCCTTCCTTTCTTTCTTTCTTTCTTTCTTTCTTTCTTTCTTTCTTTCTTTCATTTCTTTCTTTCCT
>PVKC010036847.1:0-13143 GCA_004027635.1 Crocidura indochinensis
TAGGTGTTAACGATGCAAAGATCAGAAGGTTCTGGACTCTGACTCCACCTGGGAGCAGCAGAGATGGCCTTAGTCCCCTCCCTTTCCCTGATCTTCTGAGCTCCACAGGCCCTGCTGGTCCTCCGCCAAGTAAAGTTCAAGGTGATTAACTCACTTACTGCCTTTGGAATGATCCACATTTCATTGTATTGGACCTAGAAGAAGTTGGGGCCCTGGTCCTGGGCACTGGGGGCACCTGCTCATTGCTAAACAAATCTGATTCCCTGCGCCTCTGCCACCTTGACCAGGTCCTTAGAGCGAGGAAACACCCAGTAGGGTAAGTGCAAACTTTCTTGAATCCTGTGGGGACTCGACTCCAGAAGTTTCCTTTCTTCAGAAGCAGTACATCCAGACTGCTCTTACTGTCTCCAAAGAGGCAGAAGTGATCATTGGTCATATCTGAGACCCAGAGACCAAGACAGAGGAGAGGTGAATGTGACCTCAAGTGTTGTGCCAGCTTCCAAGTCCCTCTCTAATCATGAGTCTCAAATCCAGGCGGACGCTTCACTCTGAGATGGACTCTGAGGTGCTAGATGGATAAGAGGAGTCATTTCTGGTGCCATGTGGTTGGGGCTCACAGGCATCAAAGAATATCCTAGCATGATGGGGTGGTCAGTGGGCCCAGACTCAACCACAAGTGCTCAAAATTCAGCTTTGGAACTCTATTTCCAGGCTTAAGGATGTCAACAGCACAGCTGAGGGTCTGAGCCAAAATCAGAGCAGATTTCAGATGAGGTAGTACGGCCCATGGTTGGGGTCTGACCAGTGGGCAGTCCTGAATGAGGAGGTCAGGTATTATTTTATTACTGCCTGATCCCAACATCCTTGTGGGTTTTGAGGGTGAGTTGCAAGGTAGGGCTGGCTTCTACCCACACTTGTCACTGTCAGCCTAGAAAAATGTACTGCCAAGTGTCAGAGTGGTCATTCCCTTTGCTGTGGGTCCCAAGCTCCAGGCCAGCCTTGCAACTGACTCTGCCCTCAGTGTCCTCAGTTGTTCTGTGTACTGACCTCAGTTGTCCTGTGTACTGACCTCGAGCTTTAGGACCATCATCTTCTCAGAGACACAATCCTTTTCCAAACTGCAGGGAGGAAACTGAGTCATAGGGACAGAGAAAGAAAGAGAGAGAAAGAGACAGACAGACAGACAGACATTGCCTTCCCACATCCCAAGTCTGTCTATCATGAGTATGAAGTGAAGTCCAGTAGCAAGGATTCAGATCGGGTCCCTTGACCCCCGTATTTCACCATGAGTGCTCCAGAAACACCTGGGAGTGGCCAGCGCTGGAGTAGTAAACTTGGGGAGACAGAGAGAATGGTGGATCCATTCTAGACAATGAGTTTGGCTTCAGGATCCAAATTGGTTTGTGTCTTTGGCCTTGGCCACCTTTGTGAACCAAGGACGATGAGGAGAGGGCAACTATAAAGGACAGAGTGACACCATTGAGTGGTACTGCCTTGTCACAGGTTCTGGCCACCTTTGTGAACCAAGGACAATGAGGAGAGGGCAATAATAAAGGACAGAGTGACACCATTGAGTGGTACTGCCTTGTCACAAGTTCCTGCACCATCCCTAAGAATACAAGATCAAATGCCACAGTCAGAGGCACTAACCTGGGAAGACATATTCTCCTACAGTCAAGGAAAGGGAAAAGGTTAGAATCCACCAGGAATTTCTGTAGTTTCTGCCAGAGCCCAAACCCAACCATGAAGTGGTCCTCCTGTGCCTCAGTCCCCCACAAAGGAATCTGGGTGACCCCAGAAGGCTCCACTACAGGCTTCTTGGCAGGTTCTGGGATGCTTGACTGAGCTCAACAGATTTTGATTAGAAAATCCAAAAGTACCTTCAGGAGGCTCTTATTACTGTGGAGACTTAGAACTGAGGAAGAAGAGGAGGGAAGGGTGGGAACCTCTCTATGGCTCTGTGGAAACCTTGTGGGGACACAGGTGGAGGCCTTAGTGCCTCACTAACAGTCTGCTCTGTGGCGGCATCATGAACTGGGCTGAAGACAAGAACCTCTTGTGACCCTGGTTCTACTTCAGGGAATCCCACAAGGCTGATTTCAGGAGCCCCAGGCCTGTTCTTTCCCATCCTCAAACACTCCTCACAGGATTCTTTCTGAGAATGTTGCCATGAGAGATTTTGAAATGCTTTTGTGTGGAGGGAGAGAATGTGCCATTGTGTGAGGGGAACAATGGCCCATTCTGTGCCCACAGCTCCTGCCTAAGGCCTTGGCCAGGACTGACCACATTCCACCTCTACCTAGAAAGCCTTTTCCTTGGTATCTGACTCTCAGCACACACACCCTTCTCGCCTTTGAACTGGCCCCTATAAACCAGCCTTGCTTTCTCCCTCTGGCTCGCATCTCCATTTCTGTTGGTGAAGGGAGTATTTTCCCAGAATGCCCTGCATAAATGACATGATTTCTAATCTGATGCTCATGTCCTGTTCTGTCCCAGTCTGTGTTTGAGCAACAGAAACATGCATTGGAACCATAGGAAGAACACTGGAGAGATGGATCTTACCTCAGATGATGACTTAGCAGCTTCTGGCCACAACCCTCTGAAGCCAGTGTTTGGCCTGGGCTTCCACAAGCCTGAGTTCTCTCAGATCTCCCAAAGCTGCCTCTCTCTCAGTGACTCACTCAGTGAAAGGTTCTGGGGACTATCCTCCACTAGCTCTGCCATTTTCTCTCAGAGATCACACACCTTTTATTCTATCATGAAAACACTAAGAAATGGATGGAACATGTTCATTGAGACTTCAGTGAACCCCAAAGCAGTGATTTTAGGCTTGTCAAATATTGACACTCCAGAGTCCTGGGCCTATACTTGGGAAATAGGTCCTATCTGGCTGTGACAGAGAAAGCCACATGCAGGACATCATGAGGCTCCTCATTGATGTTGAAGGTCACTGACAGGCAGGCCAACTCATAACTGAGGGCATAGTCCAAGCCTCCTCATATGTCAGTGGTGCTGAGGTGAAGAGGCCTTGGTCTGGGATCCTGTCAGCTCTCTACTTAGTGGAAAGTTCCACCTGCTTCAGTTGGGGGCCTCTGTCTCCTCAGGTAAAGAAGGTTGAACGGTGCAATGTGTAGATCTAGAACCTTCTTCAAAAATTAGGAACACACCCATTTCCATCACAACAATGAAGCCTCCGACAGCCTGTGGGAGTTTTTGCAGATCTGCCTCAGGGCAGAGAGATTGCCAGGGTCTCTTCTGACCTTACCCTAACAAGTTTGTTCAAAGGCAGGAGAGATGACAGCAGTGGACAGTGGTTGCCTTGTATGTGACAGACCTGGGTTCAATCCTTGGCATCCTATATGGACTCAAGTCTTCTAGGAGTGATTCCTGAGCACAGAGCCAGGAATACTCCTTTAGCAAGCCAAAAAAAAAGACAACAAAGCCAAAAGAATAGATGTGCTTCCTGACACTTTCATTCCTCCCATTTTCTAATGCCAACCTCCCACTTCCTGATACTTACTTTCCACTGCCTGACACCCACTTTTCACTTCCTAATACATACTTCCTGCTTTCTGAGACCTCCCACTTGTTGATACCTATATCCCACTTCCTAACACCTACTTCCTACTTCCTGATGCTTACTTTTACTTTATGATGCCAATCTCTCACTTCTTGACATCTACTCCCCACTTCCTGATACTCGCCCCCACTTTCTGAAACCTGCTACCTACTTTCTGTCTCCTACTTCTCACTTTTTGAGAACTCCCACTTCCTTATACCTATTTGCCACTTCCTGACATGTACTTCCCACTTCTTGACACCAACCTCTCACTTCCTGAAACCAACCTCCTACTTCCTTATACACATTTCCTACTACCTAACACTAATCTCCTACTTCTTGCCATCTAGTTCCAACTTCTTAACACCTATTACTGACTTCTTTGAGTCTATTTCCTACACACATTCCTGGAATCCACTTTTCATTTCCTAATATCTTCCTCCTCTTCCAGGCATGCACTTTCAAGTAGCTTCTTCCATTTCCTATAGTTTGCCTCACACTTCCTGTCACCTACCCTCAATTTATGACACCTACTCCTACTTTATGACATCTAACCCACACTTTGTGACACTCCCCCATATTCTGAAAGCACTTCCGCTTTGCAGGGGTTTAGTTCCGGTTTGATGATGCATATCTCCTATTTTCTGAAACATGTTTCTCATTTCCTCTCCCTCTTCCTGCATTTTTTCCACTTCTGGACAGAGGAACAGTGCTCAAGATATATCTGAGTCTGAGCTTCACAAGCTTTCACAACATTTAGAGAAAAGCATCACTGCAGCCTGGTGTCAGCATCATTCTCACAAGTGTAAGAGATGCGTGTGAGTTCAAATGCTTCAGTCTTTTTCCGGGATTAAAACCACTTCTGTGATCTAGCCCAAATTGTGCTTCTTGGCATGTTCTCAGGCTTCAGCCCAGAGCACCTTTCGAAGCAGGCGGAGGTAGGTTTAAAGGAATCGTGTCTCAACTCTGACTATTCTACACTGGTCTGCATTTAGTAAACTGTTCCACTACTCTTGGCTTTGAAGAAGTGTCTTCTTTGAAATGCTGCCCCTCCGCTGAGATTTGTGCAGTCCTGGTCTTCATCACAGAGATTCCCTGGCGAGCTCTTCTGAGCATTAGCCTCACAGAGAATTGCATTTTGCCACATTTATTTTAAGTTATGGATCTTCCTGTGCATATTTCAAAAAGCCTAATATAATAGGTAGACCTTCCAGAAATCAAATAGAGAGAAATAGAGAGAGGAAGAGAGGTTTTGATGCACTCCATAATCCACAATCTTTATTTTAAGACCTGATCTAAATCACTAGCACAGAAATGCTTTAGCTAAGTTCACACTCAGTGTGAAATTGATCATTCGGTGGAAGGTCGGTTTCTGTTGAATAAAACCAAAAATGTTACTCTAGGCTGAGAAAACAGAGGCTGCAGGGAAGAGGAGAAGGATGAAGAAACTGGTTCTATGAACCCCAATGCGAGTCTCTCTCTGGCTTCTGTGGTTTCCAGTGCTCAGAAAATGCTGTCCAAGGATCATACACAACATGACACATCCCAGGCCCTTCTTGACAGAGGCTCATCAGTCATGGCTTGTGGGCCCAAGATTGGGACTTAAGATTGTGGAAATGGATGTCCAACTCTATGCAGTAGGTTCATAGTTAATGCTGGACTCATAGAACCAGGGGAACAGGGGGAATGGATCCTTCTTTCTGGGTCCTAGTTTACCTGGGTTCAACTGTTGGGGAGGTAAATCAATGTTAGTTGAAAATAAAAATAACCTTGGACCATAGAGGATTCTGAGAGTTGGCAAACTGAGTCTCTGTTTGAGGGAAGCCAGTGTATGGGAAGCATGTAGTAAGAGGAGTGGAAGGAAACTGAGGCTCCCTAAGGGAAGGTGGCATTTGAGCACTGTATACCTGAGACTTATTGTAAGTTACAAAGGCTAGGACCAAACTGGAAGAAAAGTATCATTCACTCTTTTCAATACTGATCAAAGAAGGAATATATTGGGGGTGCAGCAGAGCCCGTTTTGATACATATAGAAGAGTAAAGCTCCTCTAACATGGAGAAACATGTAAGAGCAAAATGATTTTAGCAAACATGCAAAAGAATGATATGGAAGAAAAAGTGATTTTAGAGGACCCCTTCTGCGTGCCAGATTAGCAAGCACACCTGCATGCCCGAACCCTCTACTGATCTGGGACAGCTCTTTCACCCTCAGGACCCTTTCTACCTGCTCATTAAGACCCAAAGCATATGATCATTCAGACCACTGGGTCACTGGAACTGTCAATGGTGCATCACAGACCTATGCTACAGGTCCCACTCATTTTGGCAAATCACTACGTTTTCTCTTTCTTTCATTTTTCTCTTTTTTTGTTTTTTGTTTTTTGTTTTTTGGGCCACACCCAGTGACGCTCAGGGGTTACTCCTGGCTATGCGCTCAGAAGTCGCCCCTGGCCTGGGGGACCATATGGGGCACGGGGGATCGAACCGTGGTCCGTCCAAGGCTAGAGCAGTAAGGCAAGCACCTTACCTCCAGCGCCACCACCCGGCCCCTCATTTTTCTCTTGTTCCCTCTACTTCTTTCTTTCCTCTTCCTTTACTCTCATAAATTCAATCCATCGCACCATATTTACTTATTCTTTTCTCTTCTCTCTTATCTTTTGTTTTCCCCTCCTTTCTCTCCTAAGCCATATCTTAACCAACTATTTATCTTTTCTTAACTCAATCATATCTTAAGTGCTCAGACCCAGCCTATAAGGGTCAGGCCTCCAACAACAACCTAGGAATAGACAACCTAACATCTGTCTGTATGTGGGCATGAGTTTGTAGACAGTGGACTCCTCTCTGATTGCCAAACCTAAATTGTAAACAAGCCATGTCTAAATTGTATATAGCCCCTCTTATATATTACCCCTCTTCCTCCCTTCAGAAATACTTCTAATCTCTCATCTCCCAAACCTGATCCATTATTCTTCATTATTTAATCCTCTTTACCCTCAGTTATTAACCCAGTAGGTACCGAGACCAACCTCCTGTTCCAATAAACCAACACCATGCTCCCAAACCAAAAGGACACCCTCCCAGCCCCACATCACATGCCTTAGCAAGAAATTATAACCAATTCACTTGCTGATTCATGCTTCATGGCTCTTCTTCTTACCCTCCTAATCATGAACCTTTGCCTGCCACTGACTCAGCCCTAGAAGAACCCCAGTCCAAGGACACTTTCCTCATGGTTACAAATAATATTGAAAACTCAACAAGACATTATGTGTGATGAAAAAATGCCCTGAACTCCATTCACAACAAGAATATCTCAAAATGCTCAATGGAGAAGCCTATATTTCCTTTATGTGTTTAAACCTCTATAATAATACCACCTAGGCTGTTTATTCCCAAAAGTAAGTCAGCCTCATAAACAGAGTTTTTTCTTTGATGCCTTTTAAAAATATATTTCAATTTATTTATTCAATTATATATCTATAGTTATAGATATAATTTTTTTCTGTTCTCTTTCTCTCTCCAACCTCACCTGTTTTGGTTCTGCTTGGTATAAAACCTACAAAAAAAGTCTTGCCTGAAATAAAAGCTCAGATCAAAACCAGGGCACAGAGATTGTGAAGACTATCATTATTACCTCCAAATCCACCAGCAATATAATATGTCACTATACCCTTTTGCATAGGCATTCTAAATAAAGGTAAATATGCACAAAACAAGCTCTTATCTGTTAGGGATAAGAACTCATATTTTTTAAAATGCAGGGTCACCTCCCACCATAAGCATATGTCATGTAGACCCAACTTAGACTCCACGTGATTGTACAATGACTGTCCAACCCAAAATCTCAGATCCCAGATGTGGAACCATCACAGGTCCCAACAACAGCACCAGGAACCACCAAACTCCTCCAGGTGAAACTCTGAATGCCATCCCGGTACCAACTTGTACCAGTTTTAACATGACATCCCTACATGAAGAAATGGCAACAACTTGAGCTAAGATAGGGCTGCCCATCTCAGCACCTAATGGTATGATTCAACCAGGAGACACGTTATCCTTTGTTGTCCTACTCAAAAACCAAAATCACAATCTACAGAAGACTGACTTTGACAAATATGGCCTGGACAGAACATATTAAGGGACCAATTACGAAGTTCCTAGCCTAGACCTTGGCCTAGGATTTATACAAAAACCAATATCTCTAATTACCAAGATCTAACTTTGACAACCGTGACTGAGCAGAACTTTTAGAACTATGCTCAAAGAATATACCCTAGGCTCTGTCCTAGATTCTGAACAATAACCAAGACAACAAATTATAGAAGACTGATTACAACAACTGTGATGGAACAGGACTCCTAGAACCATAAAGAAAAGCCTTCTCCTAGCCTCCACCCTATGACCTAGGCAAACAGAAAGATCTCCAGCTATAGAGGTAAGTGGAAAGTTTCCTGGCACCATAAAAAGACCTTGGGGTATGTAAATGAGTGAGCATGGAGCCTGTAATTGTTTCTGTGGCAGAAATCTTCAAGGGTGGTGAAACTCTGTATCTTGACTTAGGCCAAGGAAATTCCCGCTGCAATTTCCCCAATATTTACCATTCCTATGCAAAACAAACAAAAAATAAAAAATAAGAAGAAGAGGAAGAAAAATACAACTCTTTTTTTTTTTAAGAAATTGCTGGTCTGGATTTTTGGTTGCTTTTTGTTTGTTTGTTTGTTGTTGTTGTTTTCTTTTTCCCCATAGCTGATGGTTTTGGCTTTTGGTTTATTCTTTGTTTATTCTTTTTGTAATTTTGTTGATAGTTCCTTATTGTTTTTTTGTTTCTTCTTTTTTGTTTTACTACCTTTTTCTTCTTTTTTTCTTTCCTTCTTCTAAATGGATATTTATAACCCCTAGATAGGCTCCTCCACTTTTCTCTTTTTTGTTTGCCTTTCTTCTTCTTCTTCTTCTTCCTCTTCTTCTTCCTCTTCTTCTTCTTCTTCTTCTTCTTCTCCTCCTCCTCCTCCTCTTCCTCCTCCTCTTCTTCTTCTCCTCCTCTTCTTCTCCTCCTCTTCTTCTTCTCCTTTTCTTCTTCTTCTTCTTCTTCTTCTTCTTCTTCTTCTTCTTCTTCTTCTTCTTCTTCTTCTTCTTCTTCTCCTCCTCTTCTTCTTCCTCCTCCTCCTCCTCCCCCCCATGGTACCAAGACCAGACAGTCGAGTGTTCATTTGATGGAAATAAAAACTTATCAGACATAAATATTAAATCCAAAGTCAACGACAACAAAATCAATACCCAATCTACAACAAGCTGTACAGGGAGGAACAGTCACACTAGCATTATGGGGGATAAAGGAGAGAGATGTGGGATGCATGCTGGGAACAGAGGTAGATGGAAAACAACACTAGTGGTGGGAATGCCCCTCACTCATTGTCACTATGTTCCTCAAATATTACTGTGAAAGAATTGTAATTCACTTCTACAACAATAAGAATTTTTATAAAAGCACTTAAAAAGAATAAGAAAAAGAAAAAGTTATTTTAGCAAACATGTCAGATAATGATACAAAAGCAAAAGTGATTTTAGTAAATATTTAAGATGATGGTATAGAAGCAAAATTATGTTAGCAAACATTTATAATTAAAAAGTTACAGTTTCTCCTTGATTCTCACCATTTATCCCCAAACTATAGCAAATCCTTTAAAAACCCATCCAATATGTTATGTGTTATATATTACACATTTATTTATAGTTTAAAGAGAAGGCAAAAAAAACCAAGAAATACCATTTAGCTGCTTAAAAGAGATATTATTTTATGTACCAAGATCAAAAGAGCTCCCAGAAAACCTTTCAAATAAGGAGACAGAGTTACAAATGGTTTTGTGGAACAAGAACAGCTGGATTAAACATCACTGCACATCTTTACATCAGTACAGATGCTTATAAATTAACAAGAAAATTCTGGAACTCAGTTTTCCAGGCCAACAATGTATTTTTGAAAATGCTCTTAAGGAGATATTGGCTAACAAAGTTAAGTTTATTAAAATCTACATTGATGATAAAGAGCAAGAAGTGTGAAGATGAAAGGGAATTGAACACTGGTAGAGAATTGAGTGTGAATAATTGGTTTAGTGTATCTGGTCAGTAGGAGTGAAGATACACAGAGCCAGCACAGTGGAGACAAGGAGGCAGCAAAGGTGCCAGAGATGGTAGTGGCCTTGTCCAGGGCTGGTGAAAATTTTAAATTCACATGAATAGAATGCAAATGTGAAATTCCAGTCAACAGAATAAAACTAGAGAGCTTAGAAGCTCTCTGAGTGAAATCTGTGTTCAGTCTGTTGAAGAGGTTTTCTCTATTAGAAGGCGAAAGGCAGGACAGAAGGATTATGGTTGGTTCTTGGCTGGCTATAGGGAGAAGATTAGGGTCTTAAGAAACTGATTGGAAGACAAGGCTGTTCCTTCACCATTTAAATGATTCCTAGGTATTGAGTAATGGTGGAACCAATGTTCCTTCATTACTTGGATCAATTATGGAGTCTGACTCCTGAGTACTTAATTAGATAATGAAGCTATCATTATTTGAATTCAACGAATGGTGGATTCAATGATTCCAGTGTATTTGAGTAGATGGTAGAGTTACCGTTTCTTACATATTTGGGGAAATTCTTCACTTGTGGGTTGATGGGAAGGTGGAATGAGAAGAAGGGCACCTTAGTGGAGTTTTATTTAGCAGCATGAGTGTGAGCTCCTGGGAAGAACATGATTGAGACCCACTTCTAGCTTATGAGAAACCCTGGGGACAGCAGAAACACGTCACCATTAGCAGTGAGAAATGAAGTGGGAACTTTGGGAAAAGGGATCATAATTGACACTACAGAAATATTGCTTCAATAATAAGTTCTACCTGAGTGTTTTCTTGTTTGTGCCTGAACTCCTGCTGTGGCCATTTGGGTTCCTTACAGACCAACTATCTGCTGAATATCTGTGACAAATGATAGACATTTGTGACGCATACATTAGGGGTTGTCATTCATCATTTCTATGTAGTTTCCCACTCAAACCATTGTGTTCTTGTAAGAAAGGAAGTGGGATGGACAGTGTTGTTAGGGGGTGTTTGAGAAAATAACATGCTTTCACACTCTGTAGCTCTTCAACACTGTTCACACATCCCTCCACAATAACAAAGGTGCTAGGAGACAAATTGGGCCCAGAGAGCCAGGTAAATAATGTTTTAATTATTTTCAGAGGTTACAGAAGGCTGGTGCCAAATCCAAATTTGTAGTAATACTTTTTGCAAAATCAGCCCAATATTTCATTTGGGTTAATCATGATTGTGTTGAGATGGTGATCAAGAAAAGAGCAATAAAGTTAAATTAAGCACAATGATTATCAATATTATTAACAGTAGAAAAAATGCTCAAATGCCAACAAAAGGGAACTAAAGCACTTAAAGCAAAGACAGATGCTTCTGATATATTTTCTGTAGGAATTTGTATCTTGGAAAATTTCTCACTTCTCTGAAACCTCTATCCACACCCTCTACCCCAAGCGAAAGCCAACATATTGCTGGAAGAATGATTTGAATTAAGAAAACAATGCAGCTTCCCTGCTTTTATGTTGATTCATGATCATTTTGGTTTAAATTTGATATCTAATTTGTGGTTTGATTTAAAGCAGGGACTGAGCACAGAGAAGATAATTGATCCAGGAGTTGGCACATTAGGAATGTTCAAACAGTGCAATTATTCTGAAATAATGATTATTCATTTAACTAAAATAATGTCACTGGAATCATTGAAAACAGGTATTTCCAAGTATGAATTATTCAGCTTCGGAGCTGCAAGGGTGGGGAATTGGAGCTGGGGAGCAGTCGGGACCATGGACAGACCTTGTAGGGGTGGGTAGGAAGGGTTGGCACAGCATCGGTTAAGGGCATATAAATTTAATGGCATGGAGATCATTTGCTTTAGAGAGGAAGAGATGCCCGCTGAAAGGGAAATAACAAAGGGATGCCTTGGTAGCATGACCAGGCTGTGCTGCCACTTTTTCTGCTCCTACTTCCTTCTTCCCTTCCCCATATTCGAGCACTCATCCCCACAGTGTGGCCAGGAGGAGGAACAGGTGCAGGGACATTGATTTCCCTATGAAAACAGCTCCTTCCATATCCCAAATATTTTTCGATACCATGAATATTTTTATTCTTGCAAATTACCCACATTTTTTGGATGCCGGATGAAGATGGATCCTAAATGTCTTTTTTTTTTAATCAACAAAAGGTGTTAGAGGAGACATGAGTATCTGAGTCTCCCTTATTTCATCTTCCGTATGTCTTCTGTCAGCCCAGCACTGGAAGGCGAAGTATTTTCTAAATAATCGGATTATTTAGATTGGGTTCCCCATACTTACATTTTGTGAAGATCATCAATTCCTATCAGGTCAGATACCAAAGCTCACAGACTCATAATTTTCTAATAGATTCCTCAAGGCAAGTTATGAGTTTCTGCAGCCAGAGACCGATTGCATTTAGTAGAATCTCCCTGAGAGTAACAAAGCGATAGTTGCTTCATCTCTCTCTTTCTCTCTCTCTCACACACTACACATAAAAACACATTAAACATATGCCAATCAGCACATATGCACACCCCACTTGCATACACACATACACACACACATACACACACACACACACACACCACATACAGTACACATCCGGAACATGTCGCTGGAACACATTGCAAGCAGAGTCAAAATGGATCACTTGTTAATAGTGAGTGCGTGCTGCAGTGTTGCACTTCGGATTCGTGTAGCTTTGAGGCCCCCAATAAAAGAGCAGAGGCAAGGACAGCGTAGGGGCTGCAGCCTGGAGATTTACACCTCCCAGGATACGCTTCGACATTCAAGTCTTTGGGGTGCCAGTAAAATTATAGAGTATCCAATAATAGCTCTACCTGGTGCTTCCCTTGACTGATGAGAACCAAGAAAGAGAGAGACAGAAAGATTAAGAAGACCTTAAAATCCATATGACTAAATAAAACTGTCTTTATTTACTAACATCACAGACTGTTAGCAGTGCAGCTGACAGCCGGCTTGAATCCAGCCCGATGATGCCTCTGCATTTTCAGGCTATAGAAAGGAGGAGAGCCTGGGGTGGCCTGGAAGCAGAGATACCGGTTAAATTCATTAAGGCATGAAACAGAGCAGGTAGGGGAAGCCTTCTTGTTCCAGCAAATAAATCAGAGAAAGGCACTTTTCCTCCCTCTCTTAAGTACCATGAATATTTTACCCTCTGCCCTCTCTCTCTCTCTCTCTCTCTCTTTCTCTCTCTCCTCTCTCCCCTCTCTCTCCTCTTGCCTTTCTCCCTTTCATAATTTCAAAACTAATGTCACTCAAACTTTTCCCACTACAAGGGTAAAGTTGAGAATTCATTAATTTGATGGTCACATAAGGCAAAGAGAGGCTGCTTTTTTGCTCAGTAGAGACCCAAGACCTGGGACCACAGGCACATCTTTCCAAATGCTGCCTCTCTCCTCGCTGCCCTCCTCCTGATGGCCTGGTGTTCCTGCACCAGACTTGAACTGACTAACCGGGCTAGTGAGAAGTAATAG
>PVKC010036848.1:0-13135 GCA_004027635.1 Crocidura indochinensis
CATACTTCCAAGTACATACTCCCCCCAAATCTTTGATTGTGTAGGTGATTAGAAAATTGTCATTTAAAAAAAATTACATCACCCCTTTCAACCATACATGAAGCTATACAGTATTACTTAGATGATTTTGAGAAATCTACTAAAAGTAAGGATCTTTACCAGTGAAAGCAGTCTTGGGATTAGAGAGATGGAACTTTTCATTACTTCTTCTAACTTTCAATTATATCTCCACCATTAGGCACTGTGTTTTAAAACAAAGGGTAGAGAGTGTTTGATCTGAGATCGCCTACTACTAGGAGACAATGATTTCATCCAACGTGTGTGCATACCAAGGCTTCCACAACTCTTCCTCTAATCTGAGGTGGTTCAGAGACCTTTCAGTTGGTGCAAATTCAGGAGGTGTTGGAGGTTCTGAACCAGCATCAACATGGAGGCAACCAGGCTTTTATATACCTCTTACCAGCCATAGACCTTGCTCTAAACAACATTTCTAACACAACCTTTTTTTCGTAACATTATTTGAGATTGGGTAATCTAGTAAGTAAAGAGTTTGCCCGGGTTATAACAATAACAAGGTACTCAAAACCCTTTATTTTGACTCTGCTATTAGTGCACAGGTTACAACTGCAGTCTTGAAGTAAGGTTATGAAAGAGACAGTCATGTGTGCCTTTAGTATTATCACGTAGTAGAATATGTTGGTAACAAAATAAACTGCTACACATGAACTGAATTATAGAACACCTGGCTATAGTTGAAGAACAAATTATTGTTAGAAAAAAAAGGAGTTAATTATTAGATATGTACAATGAATGATGTAGATAACATAAAGTGTTACAGAGGAAAAGAAATAGATTTTCTTTTTTTATATATTAAGTACTAGTCAAATGTCTATCCTATTCAAATGATTAACAGCTAATATAATATCTCATATCACTTCAATTCTCCTTAGTAAAGACTTAATACTGCAATTAACATTTTCTAAAATAATATTATTTTGCTATCAATCATGGGCAAATAATTTGAAATTATCTACATCTACACTTATATAGGTGAATGTTACTATTGGGTTAAGCTAATACTTCTATAATGTTCAGTGTTTTCACATTTACTGCATTTGATCTAATAAATATGAAATATTTATTATAAATATTTGCAATGTTTTAATTTACATTTCTTTCAGTTTGCTTGATAGTAATTTTAGGAATTTAATTTACTAATTAAATTAATTTTGTAATTTTAACTCTGTTATACTATTTCCTTTTAAAAATATTCATTTACTCTAGTAGTCTCAATTGTTAAAAATTGTCGTTTACTTGTTTTAAAATAACTTTCCCATTTTTTTGTATACCTTCTTTGTTTTATTGTTTCATTTTGTTTTGTTTTCTGGGCCACACTCAGTTATGCTCAGAAGTTAATCCTGGCTTTGCACTCAGAAATCTCTCCTGGCTTTGGGGACTATATGGTGTATCAAACCACGGTACTTGCTATGTCAGCTGCATGCAAGGCAAACTCCCTACCACTGTGCCATCTCTCTGGCCCATTGTTTATCTTCTTTGTTGTATTTCCTTGTTTCTCAGCTGGAGCTATATGCACCACTATGGGGATTCATGACACATCAAGGGGCCATAAGTAGAAATTATATAAATGAGAGTTCTGTACATTACAGAACTTAGGTCAAACCTAGATCAGAGGCCACAGAAAGAAAACAAAGTAAAAAACCAAAACAGGAGCCAAAGTGATAGCGCAGCAGTAAGATGTTTGCCTTGCACGCTGTTGATCCAGGACAGATCTCAGTTCGATAGACCTTCTTTAAATTCTTGGTGTCCCATGTGGTCCCTCAAGCCAGGAGCAATTTCTGAGCACATAGCCAGGAGTAAACCCTGAGCGTCACTGGGTGTGCCCCTGCACTCCCAAAATAGATCAAACTTTATTTTTGAACATAAGTCCTCAAAAATATAATGGATTATTTTTTGTTTTTTAAATTTTCATTTAACTATTTATCATAAAAATGTATTAAATTCTGGAGCTGGAGAGAGTACAGTGAACAGTACACTTGCTTTACTTGCAGCCGAAATGGTACCACATGTGATTCTCTTAGTCTACTCAGCACAGAGACAGGAATAAGCTCCAAGCCCCATGAGCATGTGATCCAAAACCTAAATAAATATTCATTTAGCTATACATTAATTGGAATGCCATTAAATTTATAAACTCATTTCAAGCAATTGTTATCTTTTTCATAATTGTTATATCCATAAGCATGGTTATTCTTAGCATTTCTTCCAGTGCCCTTATCTTTACTCTTTCATTTTTTTCACAACCTGTTTACATAATTAGACACATTGCTATATATGTTTCTTCTGTCATAAATTAATGATCTACTGATGATAGGTGATAGAAAATAGATAAGCATCATCATAGATATAAATGCATAGAAAAATATATTCAACAATGTTTATCAAAATTGATCACAGAGTCTTGGAAATTCAAAGTCCCCAGTAGAAACTGCAAAACTAAGTTAATAAGAATAAACCATTTAAGATTCTGAAACCTGAGGGAGGCTTAGGGGGCGGGTTTTGAACTTCCGGCCTTCTGGCTCGGGAGGATTCTCCTTCATTCCTGGGAGCCGGGAGTCTCAGCCAGCATGGGTTTTAGCAGACCTCCATTGTGCCAGAGGCCTTTTTAATCCTGCCTAGGATCGGGTGGGGGACTTGGGTCACCCCAGCACCTCTCTACCTCTTTACACTGGAGCTCCAGGGCTTCCCCTGGGTCCATTCCCGGGCAAGCCAGCAAGGTGGGTTCCTGGGAGGAGCTTATGGGGTACCCTAGGCTTTCCCCATTTCCAAGCCAGCTCCAGGAGGATGCTTAGGGGGCGAGCTTTGAACTTTCAACCTTTGATTGGTGGGCACTGGGGGGCTTGGCAGACCCCCAGCCATTCCCCTATTACTCCCCTTTATTCCAGGTTTTCCCTGGTTGCCAGCCCAGGTGGACTCTATCGTGGTCCTCAGTCTCTACAGCTTTGTCTCCCTACACTAAGGGGTGGACGCATGGGGTGGAAGGCAGGTCGATGCAGCACTGGTGAATGTCGCCACATTCACTGGTATTTTTTTTTTTTCTCTTTGGTCACCATTTTAAAAACTGCACGAGGGTACCATATATATTCAAAATTAAAACGGGAGGAGGGACTTTTACTCTGAGAGTAGACCACCTCTTGTGGGGTTACCATATATATTAAAAATAAAAATGAGAGGATGGACTCTCAGGCTGGGTAGAGGTCAGTACTCTTTTTCTACTTGTTTACTCTTAGCGGCTTCTTGGCCTCTTCCTTTCTTCACTGTGGAACTGTGTTTACTACCATTGGCCTCTTTCTTCTTTCATTGTCTAACTGTGGTTGCTATCATACTAGGTTTCTGATTAGCTCCCATAAACGGTGACAATTGAGTGCACTGTCTTAAGTTGGATCTTTTATTTTTCCCACTTTTTATTTTTTTCTCCTCTTTGTGAACTGCTCAATAAGGTATTTTGGTGAAAGAGTCCCTCTCTTATCTTTCCTTCCCTTTGTTATTTGTTAAATAAGGAAGTTTGTAGAAGTGTCCCTTTATTTAATGTATACATAAGAACCAAGTCATTTGGATTGTTGGACTTGTTTTAGCATCCCAATAGACACCAATCTTGCCATGTGATACTGCTCTTCCTTTGCATGGGAAACAATATACAAACTGTAAAATGTTCAATAAGGAATTTTGGTGAGAGTCCCTCAGTTTAATGCTTATGTTTGAACCAGGTCACAGGGATTGCTGGACTTGTTTTAGCAGCCCCCTTTATGTGCTGATAATGCCAGGTGGCATTATTTTTTGTTTGCATGGGCACATTAAAATTTAAAACACTATACATACAAAAAGGTTCTTATCTAATAACGATAGGAGCACAGAAATCTTGTGATGCAATGGAACCTTACACCCTGAACATTGATATGATGACCTAGTACAGGCCTCAGAGGTTTGGGCATTTTCCAGTCACCCCTGAACCAGGGAAGCCATCTACAAAACATACAAAGTTGTCTATGACATCACCTGGAGGAAATCCTCTACCAGGGAAGACCCTATTGCTGCTCTGACATCGATTTACTCAAAAAAGTCTTCCCTTAACACTGAGAAGATTTAAACAACAACAGCAACCTGTGAACTGGACAGGGTTTTCTGTATTGCCCCTTAATTGTGAGTTGAAATTAGACACCGCTCTGCACCATCCTGACTTCAATGTAGGATATACATATTCCAGGACCTTAAATATAGAAACATGAGACCAACAACAGACTTTGAAAAATATAACTGTATGGGCACTACAGACAATGACAAGGATTGGACAAAATAGCTTGCCTGGAGTTTAGAAATTGTCTTATGTCAGGAAGCTTCATGGGTAGAAACTCCTTGTACTTAGGCCAAAGTTTTTCCTTTCAATGATCCCTTATTTTGGTGGGCCCATAAAAACAATAATTGTCACACTAACATTGTCTTTTATAGTGCCTCTTTGAATTGAAATCTTTAAGAAAACACTAGTAAAAATACCTGGAACTGCAAAAAAAAAGGTTTACATTAGTGTTAACATATATGATTTTAGTTACACTAGCATTCTGGGGGATAAAGGTGGGAGATAAGGAATATATGCTTGGGAATAGAGATGAAGAGAGGACAACACTGATGGTGGAAAGGCCCTCATTTATAGTCACTGTGTAGTTGAATAACTTGAAAAATCGCAAATTGTAATGTATCTTGAAAAAACTGGCTGTGATGCCCCTCAAGCACATACTTTCCACAGAAAGACTGATAATTGCTAAGTGTCTTATTCACTATGTTAATTAATAGGTATTCTATCAAGACTTAAAGAACTTGAGACATGTGACTTTAGATTAGCTTTGTATGACCATATCTTACACACCTGACCTGTTATTTGTCTAATATTTTCACTGTTAGGTACTGCTTTTCATCACAATAAATAAAAAAGAAAAAAAAAGAATTCTGAAATCATGTTTCAGAATTTCATACACCCCTGAACAATGGACACCATCTATGGAATCAACCACAATTGTTTATAACAGGATGCAAAACCTCTGCCAGGGAAGACCTACCACTGCACTGGCTTTGACTTATTTCAAAGAGTGCTCTCAACACCCAAATGACTCAGTAACAACCTGCTTGCAGGGCAGATCGCTCTGCATATAATGGTGTGCTGAAAATAGAGGATGATCCACATCAGCCTGACTTCAATGAAAGAAATGTACACGATCTACAATCTTCAAATATAGGAACCTGATACCAACAACAGTTAAAGTGTAAGAAAGTTTCACCAGGAATACAGAGAATGACTTGGGGTGGACAGACTGGTATGCCTGGAGCTCAGAGTCTGTCTTATGCCAATAAACTTCTGGGCTGAGGCCTTCTTGTAATCAGGTCAAGTATTTTTTTTTCCAATTTCCCCATATTTTTCTGGGACTATGAAAACAACAGAGATTGCCACTGTCATACAATTACTATTGTATTTTTTTTTTTGGTTTTTGGGTCACACCCGGCAGTGTTCAGGGGTTACTTCTGGCTCCATGCTCAGAAATTGCTCCTGGCAGGCACAGGGGACCATATGGGGCACCAGGATTCGAACCGATAACCTTTAGCATGAAAGGCAAACGCCTTACCTCCATGCTATCTCCCGGGCCCCTACTATTGTATTTTTTAACACTTATATAAGGAAAAAAAACTTTACTGTACTTGAAAACAAATAACTGTAGTAGAATGTCTGTCTCAAATACAGGCAGGGGATGGAAAGGGAGGAGGGGGGTACTCGGAGGGGGCGAATGTTACTCTGGTGAAGGGGATATTCTGTTTATGACTGTAACCCAACTATAATCATGTTTGTAATCATGGTGCTTAAATAAAAAAATTTAAAAAGAAGAATTCTGAGACCATTCTTCATAAGACTTTCTTCTTGCTTTGAAAGGCTGAAATAGTGGCTCGAATTCTGTTTTAGGAATTGAGTGATATATTAAAGAAGAAACCTAATTGCTCAAAGTTTATTGATTTAAAATTTAGTGATATCCCTAACACCTTATAAATTTACATTTATTATACTCTTTATTATATTGGTGAACGATAGTTTTTAAATTAAACATTGTTTTCTAATACCTTGCTGTCTTGTCAAATCCTAGCAAATAGGAATTGCTAACATATTCAGAAAAATTCTTTAATTTCCTATACTGTTTCAGTAATTTGGAGAGTATCTTCAATATCTTGTATGAAAACTATCATATACTGTGAACGTAAGGACAGGTACACAATTTGTGTTTTATATTTTTCTGAGAAAATTGGAAAAAAATTCTATACTAAGTGAAATGAAAGAGACAATAGAATAATATATAATGAGTATATGCACATACATGACAAGAATAGCACAAAGGTTTTTTTCTCTAATCATTTACACATAAATGACTGATTCAGGTATCAAAGCCCCTGAATACTACAGAGCTTTGGTTTTCTACATAATTGCGTCTATCAAAAACAGACAATTGATGTTGATAAATTACTAACAAAATACTACTTAAGTATTCATAATTGTCCTAGCAATGTCTTTTTTCTTCTTTCCTTTCTTAACAGAGAGCCTCCCCTATGAGACTGGGGGTCACCAAAATAGTGCTTACAGGCCATGTGGTGCCAATGATTGAACAGGGCTCGGTGCCAGCCATAGCATGCCTTACAGCACTCTGAGCTAGCTCTCAAGTCTCCTAGTAAAGTATTTTGTGGAATAAGAAACCAGTTGTAAACCATGCTTTAAATATCTGGAACATTATCTGAATCATAATTAATTTTCATGACCTCAGATCTTTGAGTTTTATAATCAGACACCTTTTACACTGTAAGCTGAGCTGTCTAAAAATTTTTTTAATTAGACTCAAGCTTTGAATCTTCAGCAAATATAGTGGGATGGGATTTTTTTTTCTATCTTTTTCTATTCAATTGCGCAGTGATTTCTTAGAGCTGAAGTAGTTCACTGTGCTCTCTTGATTCAAATCAGTTCTGCAAGACAGTTTCTTACTAACACTGCAACAAATGTTCTAGGTTGCCTCTTACTCTCTTCTCAGATTATCAAAATCCACTAGAGACCATTAAGCTTGATTCACCCCTCTCTCTCTCTCATTCTTTCTCGCTCTTTCTCTCATCTCTCTTACACTGTTTCCCTTTCTCTGTCTCTCTATATCTATCTATCTATCTATTCATCTGTCCATCTATCATCTCCTCCAAGTCAAGTCACCCAGTTTTTCTGTCCTTTAGCATACTAAGCTGTGTACTGAATTACCCCAATCAAAATTTAATGCCTTCTTCAACTGCAAATGTTTGATAATTCACCAAGGGCCACTTAAAATTTTAGGAGTTGTTTTAGCCTGTTGTGTATCTCACATCCCATGACAGCTGCCAATCATCACTTGATAGTCTCTACATCTCAGTGAAGCTCTGAAACCACACACCAGGAACATTCTTTTTTGAATGACAATCTCCTGTTCCATTACCTCAGGTTAGGATAAACTTTCTTCAAGATACATCTTATCTCTGGAAGCTCCTAAATATAAGAGACCAAAATTGAATGATCCTAAAAAGAAAGAAGAGCAGAATTGTACCAGAAACAAAAACAGTTCCTTTTTATAACTCATCTTTCATAAATGTGATGTTTCTACTTAATAGTGATGTAGGAACTCACTGATATAATTCTGTTATTTTTAAAAATTAATTTGTCTCCTGTTTTATTTTTTTTTGTTTGTTTTTGTTTTTGGGTGACACCCGGCAGTGCTCAGGGGTTACTCCTGGCTCCATGCTCAGAAATCGCTCCTGGCAGGCACGGGGAACCCTATGGGGCACCGGGATTCGAACCGATGACCTTTTGCATGAAAGGTAAACGCCTTACCTCCATGTTATCTCCCAGGCCCCCTGTTTTATTTTTAAAATATACATTTTCCGTCTTTTCCACTAAAGCTTAAATGCATATGAAGAATCACATGGTTTTGCCACTACAATTTTTTAAAAGATGAGATAAAAATTACAATGAAATCATTAGATTTTATCTATTTCTCTAATGAGTTGTTAGATTTACTAATTATCAAGTTATGATACATTTATACACTCACAAGTGACTTCTTTTTCACCTAACTCAGTTCTACTCATAGACAACTATTGTTTAAATGTGTAACAGGTTAGAAATTTGCTCTCACTTCAACTTAATTTAAATGGTAATCAAAGGTAAGGATTCTTTGGGGTCTGATGTCCTTGCCTTGGGCATTTTTACTGGCAGCCAATACATCTGCAAATCGACTGAGTTATACAGCCATTCCTAGATAACTCAGTCAGAGTGACTGCTCCAAATGTTCTCCCATCTTTCTTTTAGAATTTCTGGCAGATTTTGGTCGGGTTCTCCTATCAATGATATGAGACAAAATTAGACACACAAACACATTAAATACCACTAACATGATCTTTTCTGCCATTACTTTTATTTTCATTTAAACACAATTGGGCAGGAGAGATGGCACAGAAGTAGGGCATTTGTCTTGCAGGAGGCCGACACAGGATGGACCTAGGTTTGATTATCGGCATCCCATATGGTACCCTGAGCCTGCCAGGAGAGATTTATGAGTGCAGTGCCAGGAGTAACCCCTGAGCACCGCTGGGTGTAGCCCCCAAAACAAACAACAACAACAAAAAAACAAAAATAAACACAATGGTTACCGGGTTTTTTATAATACAGTTTATTTTTTACAAATAAATTTGTTCATGTTTTAATTACAATCATACAATGTACAACTTTCACCAGTGCACATTTCCACACCACCAATGTGTTTGGTTTCTTTCTCCCCCTCCTCGATGCCCTTTCCCTTCCTGTCTCCGGGTCATACACTTTTCTACACTCTCTTTCTCTCTCTCTCCCCTCTGTCTCTTTCTGTCTATTTGTCTCTGTCTCTCACTCTTTTACTTTTGATAAACTGTGGTTTGCACTATTGCTAATTAAGGTGATACATGCATCACCATGTATGCCTGTATCATCTTTAAGCATCCAGTTCTTGTCTAGAGTGATTAGTTTAAATAATTACTGTTACCTTGAACTGTTCACAACCCTAACTGCCTTTACCACTCTTTGTGCCAAGCTTCCTACCTTGGACTGGTCTTCCAATCCTCTTCTCTATTGTCTCTGAGTATTATCATACTACTTATTATATTTTTATACTCTATAAATGTGCAAGTTTAATCTATGTTTTTCCCTTTCCCTCTGACTCACTTTACTCATCATTATACACTCCATATTCATCCATGTATTAGTAAATTTGATGACTTCATTTTTCCTAACATCTGCATAGAATTTCATTGTGTAGATGTACCACAGTTTCTTTAGCCACTCCTCTGTTCTTGGGCATTTAGGCTGTTTCCAGATTTTGGCTATTGTAAATAGTGCTGTGATGAACATAAGAATACAGAGGGCTTTTCTGCATGTTTTTTTTTTAGTGTTTTTAGGGTATATTCTGAGGAGTGGTATTGTTGGATCATATGGAAGTTCTATTTCTAGTTTTTTGAGCATTACACGTATGGATTTCAAAATGCTGGACCAGTTGACATTACGACCGATAGTGAATGAAAGTCCCTTTCTTCCCACATCCATGCCAGCATTGGTTGTTCTTGTTCTTTGTGATATGTACCAGTTTCTTGGTATGAGATGATATCTCAAACTGTTTTTGATTTGTATCTCCCTGATGTCTAGAATGTAGAACATTTTTATGAGAATTTTTTCTGTATTTTTTGAGGAAATGTCCATTCATACTTTTCTCCCCATTTTTGAATGAAGTAAGATTTATTTTCCCTTCTTGGCTAAATTCTGTCAGTATCATGTATATCTTAGATATTAACCCTTTATGCTGCCTTTTTTATTTTCCAAAATATGCTAAACTTGAGAGTACACAGTCAAGGAGTCAGAACAATCTCACAGCGGTAGGGATTTTGTCTTGCACGTAGCCAACCCGGGAATGACCTGGGTTCAATTTCTGACATCCCACATGGTCCCCTGAGCCTGCCAGGAGGGACTTCTGAATGCAGAGCCAGGAGTAACTTCCAAGTGCCATGGACACGTGTAGCCCCAAAACAAACAAACAAACAAACAAAAAAGAGAGAAGGAGAGAGAATACAAGGTCAAGAAATGGATAATATATTTAACATATTAAAAGAACTGAAACAGAAAGTAATAGATAGAAACAAATTTCATAACAATACATTGTGCTACTTTTACCCTCTTGGCCAGTTTTTCACACTTTTTCTTATTGTCATGTCTTCTTTGTGACTTTATTTACCTGAACCCCCTCCTCGTGTATCCCCTGAGCACAGAGCAAGTTGGAGAACTGAGTACTACCAGGTATGTCCCCTGCCCCCAATCCAATATTATGTAAATAAATAAACACTATTTTAGGGGCTAGAAAATTGCATAGCTAGGCCACTTGCCTTATGTGAAGCTGACACTATTTCAATCATTTGTATCTTGTGTAGTCAACTAAATACTCAAGTCCCTGAGCACCTCCACATAAGACCCAATTCTCCCCAAAATATTAGTTGGATATTTATATAAACTTTTGATTCAAAAGTTAATTAAATGAAGATAACATAAAAACTTCTACTACCAGCATACATTGAAGCAAAAGAGAGCAGAGTGCACTGAATTTATGTAATAGAAATAGAAAGAATAGAAACTATGAAGTAGTCATTAGTCCAAATAAATTATTAATTATTTCTGGCAAAAGGCATGCATCTTTAAGCCTGTATATCCCCTTGAAAAGGTATCTTTTTCTATGTGCATTTGCTTGCTTGTTCTTTGAAACTCACTAGTGTTCTCTCATATCTTTCAAAGCAAAGTTTCATAAAGTAAAAATACCTCAAAGACAATGAAAACAAAGAACATGAAAACTGGTATTCAGTTGAAAACAAGCAACTGGACGAATATGGGAGGTGGGGATTCCTATGGTGGAGGAAATCCTTCCACTAGAAGTAAGTGATGCTGAAAGGCAGTAAAGTGTGATGTATGAAGACTTTCAGCAATGATACTGTAAGCCATACAACTTATGTAATAGATGAATATCACCTCTATAAAAGCAGAGTTGTGGAGGCAAAGATCTTTGGTGGGGCATTGGTGGACAAGATGGAGGACAGTGAAGAGATTGATAAGGAAACATTTTATGTCTGAAACTCAATCATGAATAACTGTAATTTCACAGTGACAACATAAACAATAGCATGAAAAATTATCTTCTTCACATATATGTGTACATATGTATGTATATATGTGAAATACTGCTTATTTCCTCAATTTTAGTCATTGTTGGCTACAGTTTATTTATTCTAATGAAAATATTAACAAAGTCTGGTGAATCATTTGCTTGTCAAAAATGTGGTATGTATTACTCAGATATGTAATATATATAAGACAAGAAATTTGATAAGTCTCTTGTAGCAGTTCATCATTATGTTTTTCATTTTAAATATCAATAGTGCTGAGGATGGAATTCTGTGTTGGGTTCTGGATAGGAAGTGATATTTTATAAAACCTGTATTTTCTTTCCCAAGTGATTCTTAGGTCCATTGCTCTTCTTGTTCTTGGTTTCTTTTCCTGCCATGCTTTTCCAGTTCTCCAAACCTCTGTTTATAACATTAGGAAATATTTTGTCCTTAGAGGCCTAGGACAGTGTTTTCAAGCTACAATTTTATTTGAATAACAGAGTCACTTGAGCACCTTTTATATTTTGAATGTATGAAGTTTTTCTTACTACTTTCTTTTACAGATTAGTAGCAACCATGAAAATTCAGCAAATAAACAAATTTTACATAATAGATCAATTTGCACTATATGTATATATATATAGATATATACACATATATACATTTTGGGGGGGTCACAAGCAGCAGCACTCAGGGGTTAATTCTGGCTCTGTGCTCAGAAATCACTCCTGGCTAGGGGAATCATATAGGATGCTGGTGATCGAACCAGGGTCTGTTTTGGGTGACCACGTGCAAGGCAAATTCCCTACTGCTGTAATCTGTACAATATATTAACTGCCAAATTAACAGTACCTTATTCTTACATATATGAAAATTATAATTTCTATCATCATTGACATAATTTTGACAATAATCTTTTAAATATTTAAGAAAGATCACAAATGTGCACTCAAACTGCACCACAGCACACAAATTTACACATCTTACCTAATATTAGCACTATCTTGGAAAATTGTTATCATGTTTACATGTAAATTCTGATTTTTTGTAAAACATATATTTTTCATTTATAAAATGCATGATATAATTATCACATTTAGAGCTTGTATATGGTATATATAAGTTGGATATTTAAGGAATTTCAAAATGGTTGCCTTACATGAAGTCAACTCTTGTTTGAATCAGCACCACCTATGGTCCCATAATAAACACTAGAATGATCCCCTGTAGAGTCAGGTGTAGCTCCCAAGCACCACTAAGTGTGGTCAAAGTCTCCTCCCTTCAAAGAAATCTCTCTACGTTAAGACTATGAAATTTTTAATATATAATTTATATAATATATGTAATGTTAATATTATATCTTTTAGAAGAGTGAAATCAATAATTTCACATTGTTGGGTCTTATCTAGGCTGACAGTAAAGACAGACAAAAGTGTTGATTAGAATAAAAGTGTGAGGTTGTAACATTACACTATAATGGATTAAGTTTAATGAGAGGATTTACCAATTATCTATAAAAGGCTTAACCTCAGCCTCAAATTAGTTAACATTATGGTAAATAATAATGTAAAGTAGATTAAATGATTTATTGACTGTACAACACTGTCTGGAAGAAGACAAATTTTAAATTCATCCTGAAACACCATAGTTTTTAGGTTCTTGAACATATTCTGATGTGTTTACCTTTATTCCACCACAATGTTAAGACAAACTAAAACAAACAAAATTGCATTGTGACCTTAAAACTAAATTTTAGGAGGAGGTACAGTAAATGCACCCCATATACACCCCAACCCAGACCCTTGCCGGGTCTGTATTGTGAATCTGGGGAAAAAAAAAAAAAAAA
>PVKC010036849.1:0-13151 GCA_004027635.1 Crocidura indochinensis
AAAAAAAAAAAAAAAAGAAAAGAAAAGAAAAAAGAAAATGTGGTTATAATAGTGTTGATATTTTGGTATTGATATACAAAATTCTGAACACCACCACCACCAAATTAGTACTAACAAACTTGTATTTTTCTTGGCTATATTAATTGGCTACTGATTCATCCCCAGTCTGCAATCTTTAGTGTTTGTGCTTGGATTCTGTTTCTCCTGGTGAATTCCTGAACAAGCATTGGCTGGTCAGCCAGTCCACTCAAGGCACAGCAAACACTTTTTCTAAAGCCATTTTTAAATGCTTCCACTTATTCACACTCTCATATCACTGAACTTCCCTCACAAACAGGGACACCAATGAACAAACCTAGCAAACAGATCATTTTGCTAAGACTCTCCAGGAACTTCAGTTTGGAAGGAATGCATCATTGAAAAAAGTTTGGCTGTTTGTTTTTAAAATTCAGCATAGAAATACAACTGCTTCTAAAAATAAAATTACTAACTTAAGATCATATTTTTCTTTCCTTTCATTTTTATATTTATTTATTTATTTGAAGTGAAAAGAGAAAAGCATATTTTAAAAGAACATCAGCTAAGTAATTGTATTCAGTACATTTCAATGGTCTGATCCAAAACCCTGTGCTCACTGGAAATATTAAACAAAGGGTTCTTGGACATATCAGTCTACTACCAGTCTACAAATGCCAATGGCCAAGCTTTTTTTAAAAAAGGGACTCTTACTTTATACTTTAAGAAGCATTATACCATAAATTTAACCTGTATTACATGAAGACTAGATTGTGTGAGCACACTCAAGTGATACTAGCATTTCCATGGTCTTGTAATTTGCTTCTAGAATTGTCTCTTTCTTCAACCAGAATAGGCATTTGGGAGAGAATTCTAATTGCTGCTTTATCTGAAAAGGAAATCTGTAGTTCTCCACCCCTATCCCAGATTATGTGAAACATTCCTCACTTTAAAATGTATCAAATAGCTTGAGCTTGACCTTCATCTTCCTCCTTCCTGGAATCTCCTGTACCCAGGAGAACTCACTCTCACTCTTTTCTCCTTTCCTTTGCTGTTGCTGCTACCTCAAGGACCAGAGACTGAAGATCAAGGTACACAACCTTGTTTGCTATGATGATCATATCACAACCTCATGCTAGGATGGCAGGGGCATTCTCCCATTGAGACGCACACACACACACTCGCAAACACACACACACACACACACACACACACACACACACACAAAACACATAAATCTGGGTCCTGCTCATATATTGTTTGCCTTCCCCAGTACATGTCCAATGGTTCATCATCCCCCAAAAGCCACAGAGACTGGGCCTATATAGATTATGAATCATAATGCACTCCTTTATCAAGACTACACATATCTCTTCTAGCTAGGAAATGAAAGACAAAACAAGTGAATTATTAACTTATATGATTCAGAGGAAGAGAACGCCTCCGTTGAACCTTCAGGGAAAAATCAGCCTGTATCAGCACATCCTTACTAAGACAAAGAGCATTTCCAACGTTCAATATCTGTTACCTCAGAGCTCTAACACCTATAAATCAAACTCAGATGTCATCAGAGGTGAAACTCCAGCCAATACTTTTAAGTAATTGTATGAAGATTTGATGACACCAAATATCCCCCTCTCACACTTTCCATGGATTCATCACAACAGGTCATGACAGGTAAATTTGTTTCCTCTCTAGACAGAATAATAGGGTGCCAAGAGAAAGTGTTTCCATTGGGCTACAGCTGAGCCAAGTACTTACAAGGGACTGTTTTCCACTCTACGTTATTTCATAAAGTATAAGAATGAGAATTCACATCACTTCCTGCTGCCTTATTCACCCCTGTGGGTTAAATTCCATCATATCCCTTTTATTGCCCATCATACAAAACATCACTTCTGTGGAACTATAGGAAAATTAGGACTGGAAACTATTGGCTCTGTCGGAACTTCCTACCCATGTATGAGATAGTCTCTCCTGGGGTGTCAGATGCCCATTGAATTTACCACAAACCTGTAACTATTGACCAGACAAGGGGCAACTGAAGCCTATTGTGCAGAACCCAGAAAGACAATGTCATAAACCAAGAATGACATCCTAAAGTCATCCATAATCTATGTTGTATGTAGAGTCACAGCCTTGAATGCAGTTTAAGGAATCAGAAAAACAGTGAGCAAATTTCTCTAGGAGATATGCTGCCCTAAGATAAAATAGTGGGGCCTGTTCCCTGAGACAAAGGATGAATCCTCAAGAAGGAACTCTTTAGGGGAAAACAATATTCTCCAAATAATTTTTTTTTGGTTTTTGGGTCACACCCGGCAGTGCTCAGGGGTTATTCCTGGCTCCATGCTCAGAAATTGCTCCTGGCAGGCACGGGGTACCATATGGGGCACAGGGATTTGAACCGATGACCTTTTGCATGAAAGGCAAACGCCTTACCTCCATGCTATCTCCCGGGCCCCGGAAAACAATATTCTACACTTGGGAGACATGTAGACAACAATTCAGAGAAAGTGATTCTGACTTCTAACATGCAAATTAAAGATTTTAAGAATAAATCAGCATTCCTTGCTTCACATTCCTTCCTTAAGATCTTGTAACACTAGCAAAAACAGTTCTGCAACTCTAGGAATATTTTCAAGCAGATGCACAGGCACACATATGGTTTGGACCAAGTTATTCTTCCCATTATCTCTTAGAGATACATATAAATAAACTGACATTAAACCAAAAAGATAATACAGAAGGTAGGGCAATTGGCTTGAATACAGCTGACCTGATTTTAATCTGTAGTATCCCATATGGTCTCCCTTGAGCCCACCAAGAGTGATTTCCAAGTGCAGCATAAAAAGTAATCCCCGAGCATCACCTGATATGCCAAAAGAATCTTGGTCATCCCAACAAACTATCACCAGCAAACTATCTCAACAAACTATCAGAATGGCTACAGTAAAAATGGTAACAACTTCAAATGGTGTTGAGGATTTATAAAAACTCTACTATGCATATATGACTAGTGGGGATTCAGCACCATCAATTTATTAAAAAAAACTAAACTAAATATGTACTTATCACCTGACCCAAATAGGGCATTTATCTTGGGAAAAGTATATATCTTGGAAAAGCTAGAATTTTCAAAGACAATATTCTGATTACATTAAACCTGTTATTAAATGCAAAAGTTCTAAAATAATGGACATAGAAGTTTTTTTCCAAGGTTATGGGGGGGGTAAGAATGGGGAGCAGAATAAATGTGAGTTTAGTAATCAAGGTACACAAAAGAGGTATGGGTTGAACTAGTCAGTATCTTGACTGTAGTGCAGAATACATGAATCTTACACTTGAATAAAATTATGTAAAACAGATACACACAACTACAAGCAAAACTGAACAAATATGAATAAAATCAATAGGATGATCAAATAAGATGAAAAATCAACATTCTGATAAGATATTATTTTGCAAATTGTTACAACTATAATAAACTGAGAAAAATATACAAGGAATCTGTATCATATTTATAAGTCCATGTGAAATGGCATTATAATACAACTACTTCAGAGATAGAGATGAGGAGAAAAAGATAAAGAAAGACTGACTACAGATACTTGATTGGATGTCCTTTATTTCATTTCATTTTTATTATAAATTCGCTAATTATGTTCACATAGCAACATAAGGTCATAAGAATAATACAAACTAATGACTTTTATTCAACTAATGCCTCTCAAGAGACAAAATTCAAGTTCAACACCAAGTGACAGAAATAAGGCATTGTCAATTTTGCAGCAAGTTCAGATTATTCTTCATTGATATCTGGATAACTGAAGCAAAGGAGAAATTTTATAAGATAATTAAGCACACCAGAGCTACTGAAAATTATTTACATGTAAAACTAAAACTCAAGCTTTGGCAGAACATATACTAAAATTGGTATGATATGGAGAACATTAGAATCCTATGCAAGGATGACAGAAAATTTCATGAAGTGTTTCATATTTTTCAAAAAATAATGAGGAGTGCAGAGAAGGGACCACTATGACAATGAGAGTTGGAAATAATCACTCTAGACAAGAGCTAGGTACTGAAAGAAGAAAAAGTTATATGCATAATATCCCTTCAGTAATAATATTGCAAACTACAGTATATCTAAAGGGGGGAAAAAGGAAGAGAAAGAAGAAAAATGTCTGCCCCAGAGGCATAACAAGAGAGCAGTCAAAGAGGGGACAGGAGGAAAACTGGGGATACTGGTTGCAGAAAATGTTCATTGGTGAAGGATGTTGTATATTATATAGCTGAAACTCAACAGTGAAAAGCTTTGTAACTGTATCTCACATTGAGCTAATTAAAGAGTTTATTTTAAAAACTGAAAGTCATACTTAATAATTACTTATCCTGACAAGAAATACAAGTAGAGTAAAAGTGCTCTGAAATAAACATGAATAGAAAAGTACATTGTACCACTTAGGTAAAGTATACTGTTTTTTCAAAGTTTATAAAAATGGGTAAATGTTAGCTTATCACATTTTAGTAATAAAATACTGATTAAAGTTATATCTACTTGCCTTTCAAACTTTATCAGAAAGCCTGTTCCTCAGATTAAAGGAAAATCAAAAATTGACAAGTCATTATCTATTACACAAAGTCCCAACATCATTTTGAAAAAGGAGAGCAGTATTGCTTAGACAGATGAAATATAATTAGTTATTAAGTTGCTGACAATATATACAAGATTGTTTAATGAGGTCTCAGATCATAAATTGACATTTTTTCCGGAACATCATTTGATATCAAAGATAGATAGAAAAATAACTTTTGTATACTTGCAATTCATGTCAAGAAATTTATCTTTACTATTCGCTCATTTGAGACAGCCTATATTCAAAACAAAGAGCTAGCTCCTCCTTGCTTACAAGAAATATAGTACTACTGACAGCAAATGAGGGTTTTTTCCAAGAATTTCCATAAAGCCCCCTATACTTAACTCTTAATCCTGCATATAAATATACTCAGATCATAACTATATATGAACTTGCACAATTCACATTTGGTTGCACAGCAGGAAAGAAAATTTTTATTTTTAATTCAGACCATTTATTTATTACAATTGCTGAGATATTAAAAGTACCCAATATAGATTGATGGTTAGCATTCTTACTGAAAGTGTAAGTCCTGTAGAATAACTTTTGTGTATAGTAACAACCCACCCTCAATAACTTGTCTTTATTTATGATAATGGTCTTCATGGGGTTTTTCTCAGTAAGAGAACTCTCCCTAGAAACAATGAAACAGGACAAACATTTTATGTGAGACTACATATTAGAACACAGAGAATAAATGATTCCCTCTCCTACCTCCTGCCACCACCACCCCAAACATCAACTGTTAGAGTTTTATCAAGCAAAATAAAAATTCAAAAATCTCTAAATATTCCTAACTGTACTAGGGTGAGTATTACTGAACAGAGTTGAGATTCAACAGTGAATAAATAGTCTTGATTTTAGGATCATAGAACAGAATTTTAACTTCTTATATTATTTTTGGTATGTTTTGGGGTTTGAGCCATATCCATATGTTCAAAGTGTACTCTCAACTCTGTTCTCAAGGATGACTAATAGTGGTGCTCAAGAAACCAGAAGGGGTGCCATGGATTGAAAGTGAGTCAGCTCGGTTCAAGACAGTTCAAGACCCGTTGTAATATATCCCCCAGCGCCCTTATTTTTAGGTAATTTTTGAGTAAAGTATAATTATAATCTATAAAAAGTAAAAAGCATAGGGAAAAATTTTAAATTAGCCTAAACTTTTTCTCATATATATGTTGCTAAGGTTTAGCAAATCAAATATATGAACCTCTTTTTCTCCTTCTGGGAGAATGCCATTTCATGCAAAGGTTGTCTATATCACTAGTTCATACTTTATATTGCATTTGTCCAGATTTATTTGTGTATTAACTAAAGAAACTGTATGTGACATATGAGTCCAAGAAACTGAGGCAGACATACAGACTAGTAGTGGGGTTCTCTTTGTGACTCAGAAAGCCATTGTTACCCCAGGTCATTGCTCTTCAAGAACAGCATGACAGCTCCAAATCACTCCACACCTGCATATTTCTTCTAGTCAATGAGCTACACTGCAACACATTAAAACACCACCACACTGCAACATTTATCATGGGAAAGCCATTTGGAACCCCACCATACTTAGTAAATAAAGATGGTAGTTCTAGAGACACAACTTGTATCAGCCACCTCTATAGCCTCTCTGATATTTAGAGAGGAAAAGTTGATGATGTTAATGGAACTTAAATAAACCAATGAACAGACAGCCTAAGAATACAGAAGAGTAGAAATGATAGAACTTCAAAGAGAAATGATAGAACAGAAAAAACTGGGGGGGGGGGGGCTGAGAGATAGCCATGCAGAAGGATGGTGGTTCAAATCCTGGCACCCCATTTGGTCCCCTGAGCCTGTCAGGAGCGATTTCTGAGTGATTTAGAGCCAGGAGGAATCCCTGAGCATTGCCGGCTATGACCCAAAAACCAAAAAGAAAAGAAAAACGTGATGGGTGAAATTAAAAACTCACTGAAAGACCTCACTAACAGTAGCAGCTACTGAGAACAGAATCAGTGAATTAAAGTGAGCAGTATAACACTTCCAAACAACAGCAGAAGATATAAAAGGGTCTTAAAATAAATGCAAAGAAGATGAGGAAAATCTTCAAAATAAAGACAACAATAGAATTTTGGAATAAATTCAACAGAAACAACATAAAAATCATTAGGGTCCCACAGAGCCAGAAAGAAAATCCCTATGAAAAAGCAACAAAGACATAATTGCTGAGAAGTACCCAAAGCTAATGAGTGCATACACCCACATCCTGGACACCCAAAGAATACTAGCTGAAAGAGACCAAAATAAAAACACCCAAAGGTACATCTTAGTCACAATAAAGAAAATCACAAAGATAGAATATTGAAAGCAGGAAGATCAAAATAGTAAATGACATACAAAGGAGCATCCTTAAGATTTTTTAGCAAATTTATAGCAAACAACTCTTCAAGCCAGAAGGTAGTGGTGAGATATAATGAAAAATACTCAACAGAATGAATGTCTCACCAAAAATATTTTATCTAGCCAGACTTTTATTCAAGTTTTATAAAGGATACACAGTTTTATGGATAAACAAAAGTTCAGAAAGGTTACAGTTTCAAACCAATTTTAAAAGAAGAACTGAAGGAAGTACTTTAAGGCAAGACAAATTCCACAAAGACAACAAACTTCTACAAAAATACGGCACTAAATTCCATGATAACAATCTCCCTCAATGTCAATGGACTAAACATACCAGTTAAGAGATATATAGTGGCAACATAGTTCAGAAAATTGAGTCTGACATCCTGACACCTGCAGGAAATACGTTTGAATATTCAGAACAAAGCACAGACTCAAAGTCAAGGGTTCGAAGACATATGGCGTAATCATACTAATATCAGCCAACATAAACTTCAGGCTTAAAAATGTTAAAAGAGACAAAGAGGGTCACTTCTTAATAATCTAAGGATGTGCACATCAAGAATAAATCATACCCCAAAAGATATATGCACCGAATGAGGTCCAGAAAAGTGCTTAAAGCAACTGCTAATAGACTTGAAAAAAATATATCAATAGCAACACCATAGTAATTGAAGACTTCAACACCTCTCTGCCACATCTTGGTAGATAAACCAAGCTAGAAATCAAAAAAAGAATTTACTGGTTTTGAAGGATGAAATGGAAGAGAGTGTTTAGGGTTTATATATATATATGCCAATAGTCTTTATAAACACAGATATAAAGATTCTCAATAATATACTATCAAATAGAATCCAAAAGTTCATCAAAAAATGTCATATGCCATGACCAAGTAGGATTCATACCAGGGATTCAAAGATAGTTTAACATATGCAACTCAACACTAATACACCTATCAGTAAAAAATAATAATCATATGATCATATAAATAAATGCAGAGAGGGCATTTGACAAGATCCAGCACCCATTTATTATTTAAAAAAATAAACTCTAAAGAAAAAGGGAATTAAAGAAACTTTCCTCAATAGTGTCAAAACCATTTACCACAAGCTCATGGCAAACATTATACTCAATGGGGGAAAACTAAAAGACTTTCCTCTAGGATCTGGAAAAAATACAAGGTTACCTACTCCACCACTGTTATTCAACATATTATTGGAAGTACCCATGATAGCAATTAGGCAAGAAAAAGATATCCAAGGCATCCACATAGAAAGGAAGAAATCAAACTCTCACTATTTGCAGATAACATAATACTATATTTAGAAAATTCATTAAAAAATCTACTAAAGTGCTTTTAGAAACATTATATTTGTAAAGTAGCAGGCTATAAAATTAATACATAAATTCCATGAGTTTTCTATATGCAAATAATAAGAGAAGAAAGAGATATTTAAAAAAAATTCCTTCGCAACTCAAGGAAAATCAAGTATCTTGGAATTTATTTAATTAAAGAAGAGAAAGACTTATACAAAGAAAACTATAAAATACTTCTTCAACTAATAAAAGAATACACAAAGAAATGGAAACACATACCCTACTCATGAATTCGGAGAATTGACACATTAAAAATGCAGTATGTCCAAAAGCCTTATATAGGTTTAGTTCAATCTTTGTAAGGGTGCCGATGACATTTTTCAAAGAAATAGAACAAGCAGCTCCGAAATCTGTATGTAACAATAAATCTCCATGAATAGCTAAAGGTAATCCTTGGGTAAAGAAGATAAGAAACAGCACTCTCCCAACTTCAAATTGTCATATAAAGAAGTAGCAGTTAATACAATGTGGTATTGGAATCAAAACCTGTCCTCAGACTTGAATATCCTGAGACTGACCCTCAAATAAAAAATCAATTAATCATTGATAAAGAAATATAAAGTAGAGTAAGAAAAGTCTCTTAAACAACTGATATTGGGAAACAGATCAGCTACATGCAAAAAAAGAGTGAACTCACATTTCTCTTTAACATAGTTTACAAGAATCAAGTTAAAACAAAATAAAGAACTTGATAACAGACCTTCATGAAACCATAAGGTAAATAGAAGAAAACATAAACAGAACTCTTCATATGACATCGAAGCTGCATTTTCAAGGATAAAACACCAGTGACCAACCATGTGAAAGCAAGGATAAACAATTGAGGCTGCATTAAACTAAGAAGCTTCTGCATCTAAGAGAAATAGTGACTAGGATACAGACTATCCTCAGAATGGAAGAAACTGTTCAGCCAATATTCATCTGATTAGAGGTTAATTTCTAAGATTTTTAAGGCCCTGGTAGAGTATAAAGAAAGGACATTTAAATGCATCCAAAAATGGGAAGGAAAAATGAAGACAAACTTCCTCAGAAGTTTCCAAAGGCAACTTGAAAAATGTTCCACATCATTCATCATCAAAGAGATGCAAATCAAAAAATAATATAGCATCTCACAACTTAGAGACTGGCACACATCACAAAGAACAAGAACAACCAGTTGATGTAAATGAAAGGGAAGGGACTCTCATTCATTGTTGGTGAAAAGGTGTGGTGGGAGGTCAAACCCCTTGCTGGTGGACTGCGAGTCCAAAAGTAACTCCCAGAGAGAAAGACTAAACCTCATTCTTCCGTCCTCCTCCTGGGGGAGACCCCGGTAACAAGTCCGCCACAAATAATTCACTTCAGACAAAGAAGTTAGGGGACGACAAGCACAGAACTAATAACAGAATAATTCTAAGAATACTCTACAAACACGTAGATTGGTTCAGTCTTTTTGGAAACAATATAACAAATTCGTTATTCTTCAAAAACCAGAAATTGAACTTCCATATGACTCAGCAATATCACTTCTGAAAATATGCCTTAGGAGCCCAAAAGCACAACACAGAAAAGCCCTCTGCACACCTATATTCAATGTGGCACTATTCACAATAGCTAGAATATCGGGGAAACCCAACTGCTCAAGAACAGTTGAGTGAGTAAAGAAACTCATTTCTACAGAATGGAATACAACACCGCTATTAGGAAAATTAAAGTATAAAATTGTCTTATCATAGATGGATATAGAGTATTATGCTGAGCAAAATACGTCAGAGGGAGTGTGATAAACATAGAATGACCATACTTATCTGTGGGATATAAAAATATAGTATGGAAATAATATCCAAAACAATAGAGACAAAGGCCAGAAGGACCAAACCATGGTAGGAAGCTTGCCACAAAGAGTCAGGGAGAGCAGTTAGGGCAGAGAAGGGATCACCACTATGATGACAATAGTTGGAAATGATTGCTCTGTACAAGAACTGGGTGCTCAAATGAGATAAAGTGGTATGCATGATACTCCTTCAGTAACATTGCAAACCACAGTGCCCAAAATGGAGAGAGAGAGAGAGAGAGAGAGAAAGAGAGAGAGAAAAAGAGAGAGAGAAGTGTCACAGAAGCAGGCAAAGGAGAGGGCAGGAGAGAAAGGGTGGGAAGTGAAGGAAACTGGGGATATTGGTGGCAAGAAATGTGCCCTGGTGAAGGGATGGGAATTATGCATTGTATGATTGAAATTCAGTCATGAACAACTTTTTAACTGTACCTCATGGTGATTTAATTGAAGAATTTATTTTTTTAATTGTATGCATATAAGGTAAACAATTACGTTTTTGCAAGCCAATTAAATGAGTTATCACAATAAAGCTACTTAAGACATCCACAATCTCACATAGTTACCACTTTTTTGCATGTATTGCAAAAAATAACATTTGGCAGTTAGTAAATTTTAATTATCAGTACAGTATTATTAATTTTAGAAAATTGTTACATAGATCTCCAGAAATTATTTCTACCATAGTGGAAACTCACATCCCTTGACCTGACTAATCCCCAGCCTCTAAAATTCATAATTCTCTTCTATAAATTTGACTATTTTATATTTCATATACAAATGATACCATATGGTATCTTTCTCTGTATTATTTCACTTGACTTAAGGTCCTTTTATGAATATGGCCTCAAATGAAAATATATTGCTTTGGAGACTGATTAATATTTTATCTAATATATCATAGTTCTAATCCATTTATATATCAATGGAAATTTTGATAACTTCCATATTTTGGCTTTTATGAATAATATTTAGATAAAGTTATTCATCAAGACATCAATGTTATTTTCTATGGTTATATACTAGGATAAACTTTGTCTTTAAATACATGAGAGTTGAACTTATAACAGTAGTTTCATGAGTAAGCCATGAAAAACAGAAATTAAATATGGCAGTCACTATCAAAAAGAAAGATGAATTGGAGAGGTATCTTAATATATTGGTTGAAACTCAATCATGAGCACCTCTGTGTATTTCGTGGTAACTCAATTAAAGAATTTATTTAATTAAAAGATATAAACCCAAGTATTCATATTGTTGGAGAGTTTTTCTTTGCTTAGATTTCAGACTAAAATATGCTTTGAAGTCTCCGGTCTAAATCATGCCCAAGAGGTGTCAGTAAGAATCTATCAGCTAGGCATGAAGTGAGGGAATTGGGAGAGGTAAAAACGATACCAGCAGCAACAAAATATCACAGGCCAACTTCAGACTTTACTATGTATTGATCTCTCCAGGGGACTCAACCCCCCACATCTAACCATAAGACAGTAAAACACTATGCATTATGATAGAGTACATGTAGTAAAACCAGTGAAAAGAAAGAGGAAAAAATCTAACTGTCACCACCGCTTTTTCATTTATGCAAAGACCTGGCATTCAAAAAAAATTGAGCATAAGCTTGGTAATGGTTTGGAATAAATTTTTAAGACTGGACTAATATCTAGAATTAGATATTATAACTACAGAACTTATCTGTTTGTGACATCATTTAAGAGAAAGCAGAAAAGTCTCTCAACCAGACCACAGTGTTTTACAATGTCAGAGAACTTTTTTCTAAAAAGAATTGTAGATTACAAAAATGAACCTTCACTATGGTTGCACCAGAATTTATGCTTATTCAAAATGGCTTTTATTCTACATTTATTATTCCCAGACCACCCTAAATCTAAATTATTCACTAGGATATGATCTTCACAGTCTATAGTATCATCATTTATTTCATAAAGATGAAATTTTCCCAAATAGTTCGTAAAGATGAAATAAAAGTATATTTTCATAAAGATAAAATTTTCTCAAATTTATTTTTGGGGAATTTTTTTTATTTGTTTGCTTATATTATATGCACCATAATATTGGTTACATAATGAAATAGTCTAACTTCCTACAATGTCACAGTGATTAGGTTTTTACTAGAGACTCAGTCAGTCTCAGTCAAAACAGTTCTTACTATTTATAAATAATAATATTTATGTAACTATAATAACATAAATATTTGCTGGTTTTCAAATCTTAAAATTACTAGGCAAACTATGGATGCATCAATTAAGTAAACAGATAAAAATTTCATTGTTAAAAGTGTAAATAGGGTGCTGGAGAAATAGTACAGTCATAGGGTGTTTGCGTTGCACACAGCCAACCTTGTACAATGTGTGTTTGATTTCTTGCATCCCATATAGTCTCCAAAGCCTACCAGGAACAATTTCTGAGTGCAGATCCAGCAGTAACCTCTGAAATTAAAATAAGGGTTAGCACAATTATAAAGCTGATAAGGCATTTTCCTAAAACTCAGTCAAGCTAGGTTCAATCCCAGCATCCCATATGGTCCCCTGAACCTAACAGGGTAATTCCTGAACACAGAGCCAGGAATATCGCCTTGAAGTATCACAGGGAGTGGCCCCAAAACAAAATAAAAAAAAAATAACTAAAATAAAATAGCAGTAAACTACGTATTAAATTGATATATTTTGACTTGAAAAGAATGGTATCACTATATATCCATATTCTTATTCTTTAAAATAATGCATTTTTAAAAAGGTATGAACGCTGAACACAAGACAGCCAGACAGCACTTAATTATATAATAGATAAAAATGTAAAATTACACTAGCATTCTAAGGAAAATTTTGGACAAAACATTAAAAATTGACAAAAACAAACAGCTATGTGAACCCAATGGGAATTACCCTCCTGGAAACAAAGCCAAAGTAATAAAAAAAAAA